>PVIH01017980.1:0-40013 GCA_004025045.1 Sigmodon hispidus | reverse complement strand
GGATGGAAAAAAAATTCAGAGGGAAAGATGAACACAAAGAAAATATAGGTGTAGCAATCTTATTTGTATTTCCACCCTTGATAAGCCATGCTTATGATTCTTATCCTCTGTATAGTTATTGTTAACCCTTCCACATTTTAAATTCTTTTTTTTACTGTGTTTTTTTTGATAAATACAAAATAAAGAAGGAAAAAAAAACCCTAAAAAAAAAAGAAAAAGAGAAAGAATGGATATGATAGAATATTAGGGTCAAACCACCACATTTATATGCAAAGTAGCTTTGGCTACAAGATATCCAGATGTTGATGCACACATCTGTTGTCACTGAGATAGAAATGTTTGGAAATATATGGCCTGAACTTTGAAATACATAGACAATAACTGTTAGATGATTTAGCAAGAAAAAGTAATTATATATGCTGTTGAACTAATGCAATAGAAATACTAATAAGGCTAAAATGTACATATCCTGATTTGTAAGAGGCTTCTATTGGGGACTCTCTTAACTAAATTATATGTTTATTGAGTTCATTTGGTTGTAATTTTTTTTCTGGTTGACTATGATATATAAAACATTTTCCACCTCTTGCCCTTTCTGGGAAGGGGATGGATAAATGGGAAGAAGGGAGGCTGAAGGCTGACCAGGAGGCAAGGAGGGGGAAGGGACTCGAAACAAGGGATACATGAATAAAAAAGACTGTGTTCTATAAAAAATAAATTTAAAAAAGAAAGAAAGTAAGGCCTGCAACATGGAAGTCTCTGTATTTTCTACTTGTCTGCCCCTGTACTCACCTGACAACTCTCCTGAATAAACTCTCATGTGGCCCTGGAAAAAATAAATAAAACAAAACGTATTTTTCTCTGTAAAGCTCTGATAATGTCAATGTGTGTCATTAAAAATGTCAAAGTTACAGTGGTTTTTAACTAGTACTCTGACAAAAAAAAAATCCCTGTGTTCTATAATCTACTTTTTTAAATCAAGATATTTGGAGTTTCCTTAGCTATGTGACTAAAATTAAATCATAAAACAGAATTGAAACAAAATTCCTGAATTAAGTACTTTCTACTGTTATAATATAAAGTTCCACTAAAAAGCATAAGATAAACAGTCACTTTAGGCAAAAAGAAAACCTATAAACAGTGTAGAGAAAGAAGCCAATTACAACATTCCCTTATTATTGGGAGAAGCAATGACCAATTTACAAGTACTCACGTTGTAAGATAAATATTGTAATATTTATATAGTGTAAAAATATGAGAAATCTCAATAACCTTTTCAGGTTTATGTTGGTTTTTAGGAAAAATATTATTTTATAATATTTAAAAATGTGAAATTTTAAAATAGAAAGGAAATAAGACAAACAGAACAAAACAAAACTAGGAATAACCCAGTTCGAGGTGAGGGTTGGGAATTCAGATTTTGGAAAGCTGAGGATGTTTTATTTTACTTCTAATCTTGAATATTATAGTGGCATATTAGGCACAAAAGTTGGTTATAAGAGGGAGGATAGAAAATAGCTTTTAAAAAATATTTTCTCTTGTCATGGAGACATGTTATACATATGATCATGCTTGATTAAACTATGTGACAGAAATATAAAAAAATGCAAGGGATGCCCTTGTAAATTAAATAAAGTTAATAAAATATATTTTATAAGATTACTTATGTCTAAAATATTGAATTCTACTCTTCCAAAGAAATTATAATCAAATGATAATAACTGGTGTTTAAAAACTAAAAGTTCCAAACCATCAAAAGATAGCCAGGAATTAAAATTTTAATTTTAATCCAAAGTATGATTATATCATGGCTTTTCTGACTCTGAATCATTTGATGTCTTCTTCTTTTTTTTGAACCAGAAATATAACTTTATTTATATTACACATTAAAAATGTAAAAATTGTTTAGCTTATAAATAATTAGTTTTAGACTGGGTTAATTGTATTCCTAGACATTTCTAAACTTATATATTATTATAACTATTAATTAATTTTATCCTTAGTAGAATTATAAAGTAAAATAATTTTTTGACATATGTCCTATTTTGAAAATTTCAGAATTGTTTTCTTTTTTACTTTTTAAAATTTTTTATTTTCAATGAAGTCAAATTTTCTATCTGTGTATATCCTTACTCAAGGTCCCTTCCCCCTAGCACCCCATCCAGTCACTCTCTCTTCTCCACATCTCCCCATCACTTCTTCAGCATGGGCAGTAGGTACCAAGGTCCCAATATTGCTCAGTTCAGCCTCCACTCATGGTAGATCCAGTTTCCTCCCCCTAACATAAAGTCTGAGTCAGGAGTTCCTCTAGAGGGAGTAGAATCCAATGTGTTTCAGATTCCAAGTTGCTCAGTGGTTGTGATTTGCAGCTTGGACATGCTTTGCATTTTGCTGTATTGTTTAGAGTCCACTAATGAGTGAGTACATCCCCTGCTTATCTTTCTGGGTTTGAGAAACCTCACTCAGGAGGATTTCTCCAAACTATCCATTTGCCTGAAAATTTTAGGATATCATTTTTTCTTACTGCTGAGTAGTACTCCATTGTGTAGATGTACCACAGTTTGTTAATTCATTCTTCAGTTGAAGGGATCTAGGTTTCTTCCAGATTGTATTGCTGTTACGAATAATGCTATTATGAACATAGTTGAGCTAATGCCTTTGGAGTGTAACTGTGCATCTTTAGGGTATATACCCAGAAGTGGTATTGCTGGATCCTTGAGGAGGTTGATTCCCAGTTTTCTGAGAAACTGCTATACTGCATTCCAGAGTGGTTGAACAAGCTTACACTCCCACTAACAATGGAGGAGTGTTTCCCTTTCTGTGCAACCTCTCCAGCATAGACTGTCATCTGTGTCTTTTATCTTAGCCAATGTGACAGGTGTAAGGTGATATCTCAAAGTTGTTTTGATTTACATTTCTAATTGGCTAAAAATGTTGAGCATTTTTTCAAGTACCTTTTAGCCATTCATAATTCTTCTACTGAGAATTCCCTTTTTAGTTCTGAACCCCTTTTTATGACTGGGTTATTCAAGGATTGGGCTCTAGATTTTTGAGTTCTTTATATATTTTAGAGATCAGTCCTCTATCACTTCTAGGGTTGGTAAAAATCTTTTCCCATTCTGTACATTGTTGTTTTGTCCTGTTGATAGTGTCCTTGGCTTTACAGAAGCTTCTCAGTTTTAGGAGGTCCCACATATTGACTGCTGTTCTTAGTGTCTGTGCCACTCATGTTATATTTAGGAAGTGATCACCTGTGCCAATGCTTTGGAAGGTATTTCCCACTTTCTTTTCTATCACATTCAGTGTGGCTGGGTTTATATTGAGGTCTTTGATCAACTTCAATTTGAGTTTTGTGCATTGTGATAGGTTTGGATCTATTTGCATTTTTCTACACACTACCATCCACCTATGCCAATACCATTTGTTAAAGATACTATCTTTTTTCCATTGAATATTTTGTGCCTCTTTGTCGAAGATCAGGTGTTCATGGGTTTTTGGGTTAATGCCCTGATCCTCAATTCTATTCCATTGATCAACATATCTGTCTTTATGCCAGTACCAGGCTGCTTTTATTACTGCAGTTTGATAGTATAACTTGAAGTCGGGGATGGTGATGCCTTCTGAGGTTCAAGTGTTGACCAAAATTGTTTTGGTAATCCTGGCTTTCTTGTTATTCCAAATGAAGTTGACAATTGGTCTTTCATCTTCTGTAAAATATTGTGTTGGGATTTTGATGGGCAATGCATTACGTCTGTAGATTGCTTTTGGTAGAATTGCCATTTTTACTATGTTGATCCTACCTATCCAGGAACATAGGAGATCTTTTCATTTTCAGATACCCTCTTCAATTTCTTTCTTTAGTGATTTAAAATTTTTGACAAATAGATATTTTACTTCTTTGGTTATGGTACTCCAAGGCATTTAATGCTATTTGAAGCTATTATAAAGGATGATGTTTCCCTTATTTCCTTTTCAGCCTTTTATCTTTAGTGTATAGAAGGGCTACTGATTTCTTTGAGTTAATCTTGTATCCTGGTACATTGCTGAAGGTATTTGTAAGCTGTAGAAGTTCTCTGGTATAATTTTGTGGGACACTTACAAATATAATCATATCATCTGCAAATAGGGACAGTTTCAATTCTTCTTTTCCTATTTTTAACCACTTAATTTCCTTTCGCTCTCTTTTGCTTTAGCTAAAACTTTGATAAATATATTGAATAGATAAGAGGAAAGATGACATCCTTGTCTACTTCCTGAGTTTAGTGAGATTTCTTTGAGTTTTTCTCCATTAAATTTAATGTAGGCTGTCAGTTTCTTGTAAATCACCTATATTTTAATGAGATATTTTCCCTGTATTCCTGATCCCTCCAAAGCTTTTATCATGAAGACATGTTGGATTTTGTCAAAGGCTTTTTCAGTATCTAAGGGTATCCTCATGTGGTTTTTGTTCCTTTAGTTTATTTGTATGATGGATGATGTTTACAGTTTTTTGTATGTTGAACCATCCCTGCAATTCTAGGATGAAGTCTACTTGGTCATGGTGGATGATATTTTTTTTGTATATTTTTGTATACGGTTTGCTAAAATTTTGTTGAGAATTTTTGCATCAATATTCATGAGAAATATTGGTTACAATTCTCCTTCTTTTTTGTGTCTTTGAGTGGCCTTGGTATCAGGGTAATTGTGGGCTCATAAAAGGAATTTGACAATATTTCTTCAGTTTCTAATGTATGAAATAGTTTGAGCAGTGATGGTAATAATTCTTCTTTGAATATCTGGTTTGATAGAATTCTGCACTTAAACCATCTGGACCTGGGCTTTTTTTTTCTTGGTATGATTTAATGACAGTTTCAGTTTCCTCAAGTATTATAGGTCTGTTTAGCTAATTAATGCAGTCATCATTCAATTTTGGTAAATGGTACTTATCTGAAAAGCTGTCCATTTTTTTCTAGGTTTTCCATTTTTGTGGCATATAGATTTTTAAAGTATGATTTGATAATTCTCTGGATTTTCTGGGGGTCTGTTGTTATATCCCACTTTTCATTTCTGATTTGTTGATTTGGATACTCTTTCTCTGTTTTTTGATTAGTTTGGATAAGGGCTTATCTTTCTTGTTGACTTTCTCAAATTAGCAACTCTTTGATTCATTGGTCTTTGTATTGTTCTTTTTATTTCAATTGTTTTGATTTCAGCTCTAAGTTTGATTATTTCCTGCCGACTCCTCCTTCTAGGTGAGTTTGCTTGTAATTGTAAGTCTTTCAGCTGAGCTGTTAGTTCTGTAGTGTGGGATTTTACTAATCTTTTCATATAGGCATCTATTGCTATGAATTTTCCTCTTAAGGCTACTTTCATTGTGTCCCACGTGTTTGCGTATGTTGTGGTTTAATTTTCATTAAATTCTAGGCAGACTTTGATTTTTTTCTTAATTTTTTTCCTTGACCCAAACATGGTTCAGCTGAGTGACGTTTAGTTTCCATGAGTTGGTAGGTTTTCTGTGATTTTTGATGTTGTTGAATTCTAACTTTAGGCCCTGGTAGTCTGATATGGTATGAGGGATTATTTCCATTTTTTAGTAGCTGCTGATATTTCCTTTATAACCAATCTATGGTCAATTTTAGAGAAAGTTCCATGAGGAGCTGAGAAATATGTATATTCCTTTGCACTTGGGTGGAAGCTTCTATAAATGTCTATTAAATTCATTTGCAACATAACCTCTGGTAGACTCTTTATTTCTCTGTTGAGTCTCTGTCTGGTTGACCTATCCAAGGGTCAAAGTGGGATATTAAAGTTCCCACTATTAGTGTGTGAGAACTGATAAAGTATTTGAGCTTTACAGTGTTTCTTTTACATATGTAGGTACCCTTATATTACGGGCATAAATATTCCAAATTGAAATCTCTTGACCAATTTTTCCTGTGATGAATAAGTAATGACCATCTTGGTCCCTTGTAATTGCTTTTAGCTTAAAGTCTACTGTGTTAGATATTAGGATGGCAACCTCAGCTTATTTCTTAGGACCATCTGACTTGAAATCTTTCCTGAACTCTGAACTCTGAGACTGTGTCTGTCTTTGTGGTTGAAGTGTGTTTCTTGTATGTAGTAGAATGATGGCTACTGTTTTTGTATCCATTTGTTAGTGTGTGCCTTTTTATAGGTGAGTTGTGCCCATTGATATTAAGGGATATTAGTGAGCACTGATTGATATTTCCTGATATTTTTGGTAGTAGATTCTACATATTTCCTTTCTCTGGGCTATTCTTTTGTGGGATTATTGTTTGCTTGTGGTTTCCTGGGTGTATTTGGGATCCTTTGGTTGTAGTTTTCTCTCTAATGCTTTCTAGAGGGCTGGATTGGTAGATAGGTATTGTTTCAAACTGACTTTGTCATGAAACATCTTGTATACTCCATCTATGGTGAAGGAGAATTTTGCTGGGTATATTATTCTAGGCTGACAACCATGCTCTTTTAGGGACTCTATAACTTCTCACCAAGCTCTTCTAGCTTGCATTGTTCCATTGAATAGTCAAGTGTTATTCTGTGGGTCTGCCTTTATAAATAAGTTGGCCCTTTTCTTTTTTTTATTTTTTTCCTATTATTATTATTATTATTATTATTATTAACAAAGAAGTCACACTTTCTAATCTTGTATATCCTTATTCAAGGTCCCTACCCCCTACCACCATATCAGATCATTCTTTCTTCTACACAAATTCCCATCCCATCCCTGGGCAGGCTGCAGGCAGTCCCATGGTTCCAATAACCCAATATTGCTTAGTTCAGTCTCCACTTTGGCACATGCAGTTTTCTCCTCCCTCCCTCAGGAGTGAGTCAGGTGTTCCTCTAGAGGGAGTGGGATCCAAGGTGTCAGTCCAGGGTGTTTGTGATCCCAAGCTTTTCAGTGGTTGTGGTTTGCAGCTTGGGCATGCTTTGATTTTTTCTTGTTTGTTTGTTTAGAGTCCACTAATGAGTGAGGATATCGCCTGCTTATCTTTCTGAGTTGGTGATACCTCACTCAGTAGGATATTCTCCAAATCCATCCATTTGCCTACAAATTTTAGGATATCATTTTTTCTTGCTGCTGAGTAGTACTCCATTGTGTAGATGTACCACAGTTTGTTAATCCATTCTTCAGTTGAGGGACATCTAGGTTGTTTCCAGGTTCTTACTATTACAAATAATGCTGCTATGAACATAGTTGAGCTAATGCCTGTGGACTGTGACTGTGCATCTTTAGGGTATATACCCAGAAGTGATATTGGTGGGTCCTTGGGAGATTGATTCTCAGATTTCTGAGAAATCACCATACTGCATTCTAAAGTGGCTGAACAAGCTTACACTCCCACCAACAATGGAGGAGTGTTCCCCTTGCTCTGCATCCTCTCCAGCATAGGCTGTCCTCTGTGTCTTTTATCTCAGCCACTCTAACAGGTGTCAGATGGTATCTCAAAGTTGTTTTGATTTGCATTTCTCTGATGACAAAGGATGATGAGCACTTATTCAGGTGCCTTTCAGCCATTTATAATTCTTTTGCTGAGAATCCCCTTTTTAGATTTGAACCCCATTTTTTGATTGGATTATTCAAGGTTTTGGGCTCTAGATTCTTGAGTTCTTTATATATCTTAGAGATCAGTCCTCTATCACTTGTAGGGTTGGTAAAAATCTTTTCCCTTACTGTAGGCTGTCGTTTTGTCTTCTTGACAGTGTCCTTGGCTTTACAGAAGCTTCTTAGCTTCAGGAGATATCACTTATTGATTGTTGGTCTTAGTGTCTGTGCCACTGGTGTTATATTTAGGAAGTGGTCACCTGTGCCAATTCGTAGAAGTATATTTCCCACTTTCTTTTCTATCAAGTTTAAAGTGGCTGGGTTTATGTTGAGGTGTTTGATCTACTTGGATTTGAGTTTACTGCAGGGTGACAGGCTTGAATCTATTTGCATTTTTCTACACAATTCCATCCAGCTATGCCAACACCATTTGTTAAATATATTATCTTTTATTCCATTGAATGTTTTGGGCCTCTTTGTCAAAGATCAATTATTCATAGGCTTTTGGATTAATGTCTGGATCCTCAATTCTATTCCATTGATCCACAAGTCTGTTTGTATGCCAGTACCAGGCTGTTTATATTACTGTAGCTCTATAGTATAACTTGATGACAGGGATGGTGATAACTCCCGAGTTTCTTTTGTTGAGTAAAATTGTTTTTGCAATCCTGGCTTTCCTGTTATTCCAAATGAAATTAAGTATTGTTCTTTCAAGTTCCAAAAAATATTGAGTTGGGATTTTGATGGGCAGTGCATTGAATCTGTAGATTGCTTTTGGTAGAACTGCCATTTTTACTATGTTGATCCTACCTATCAAGGAACATGGGAGAGCTTTCCATTTTCTGATATCCTCTTCAATTTCTTTCTTCAGTGATTTAAAATGTTTGTCAAATAGGTCTGTTACTTCTTTGGTTATAGTTACTCCAAGGTATTTAATACTATTTGCTGCTATAATGAAGGGTAATGTTTCCCTTATTTCTTTTTCAGCTCTTCTATCTTTAGTGTATAGAAGGGCTACTGATTTTTTGAGTTAATCTTGTATCTTGCTTTATTTCTGAAGGTGTTTATTAGCTGTAGCAGTTCCTTAGAAGAATTTTGTGGGACACTTATATATACAGTTATATCATCTGCAAATAGAGATAGCTTCACTTCATCTTTTCCAATTTGTATCCCCTTAATCTCCTTCTGTTCTCTTATTGCTTTAGCTAAAACTTTGAGAAATATATTGAACAGATAAGGGGAGAGAGGACATCCTTGTCTAGTTCCTGATTTTAGTGGGATTGCTTTGAGTTTTTCTCCATTAAGTTTGATACTGGCTGTCAACTTCTTGTAAATTGCTTTTATTATATTTAGATATTTTCCCTATATTCCTGATCTCTCCAGGGCTTTAATCATAAAGAAGTGTTGGATTTTGTCAAAGGCATTTTCAGCATCTAAGGAAATGATCATGTGGTTTTGTTCCTTTAATTTGTTTATATGAATGATAACGTTTACAGTTTTTCATATGTTAAACCAGCCCTGCATTTCTGGGATGAAGCCTAGTTGGTCATGGCAGATGATATCTATTGTTGTATACGGTTTGCCAAAATTTTGTTGAGAATTTTCGCGTCAATATTTATGAGGGAAATTGGTCTGTAATTCTCCTTCTTTGTTGTGTCTTTGAGTGGCTTGGGTATTAGGGTAATTGTAGCCTCATAAAAGGAATTTGGCAATATTCCTTCAGTTTCTACTGTGTGAAATAATTTGAGGAGTAACGATATTAATTCTTCTTTGAATGTCTGGTAGAATTTGGCACTGAAACCATTTGGACCAGGGCTTTTATTTTTGGGGAGGCTTTTAATGACAGCTTCAATTTCCTTAAGGGTTATAGACCTGTTTAGGTAAATAATCTGATCTTCGTTTAATTTTGGAAGATGGTACCTTCCAGAAAGCTGTCTATTTCATCAAGGTTTTCCATTTTTTGGAATACAGCTTTTCAAAGTATGATCTGATAATTCTCCTGATTTCCTGGGGGTCTGTTTTTATGTCCCCCTTCTCATGTCTGATTTTGTTTATTTGAACACTCTCTCTCTCTGTTTTTTTATTAGTTTGGCTAAGGGCTTATCTATCTTGTTGACTTTCTCAAAGAACCAAGTCTTAGATTCATTGATTCTTTGTATTGTTCTTTTCGTTTCATTTGTATTTATTTCAGCTCTAAGTTTGATTATTTTCTGCCATCTACTCCTTCTAGGTGAGTCTCCTTCTAATTGTTCTAAGGCTTTCAGCTGAGCTATTAGGTCTCTAGTGTGAGATTTCTCTAGGTTTTTCATGTAGGAATCTAGTGCTATGAATTTTCATCTTAAGTCTGCTTTCATTGTGTCGCACAAGTTTGGAAACGTTGTGGATTCATTTTCATTAAATTCTAGGAAGACTTTGATTTCTTTCTTAATTTCTTCCTCAACCCAGAAATGGTTCAGCTGAGTGATGTTTAGTTTCTATGAGTTGGTAAGCTTTCTTTGGTTTTGATATTGTTGAACTCTAACTTTAGGCCCTTTTGGTCCGATAGTTACACGGGATTATTTTCATTTTTTTGTACCTATTGATATTTGCTTTATGACCAATTATGTGGTCAATTTTGGAGAAAGTTCTGTGAGGACCTGAGAAATATGAATATTCCTTTGCATTTGGGTGGAAGCTTCTGTAAATATCTATTAAATCCATTTGCATCATAATCTCTTTTAGAGTCCTTATTTCCTTGTTGTTTCTCTGTCTGGTTGACCTATCTAGGGTTGAAAGTGGGGTATTGAAATCTCCCACTATTAGGGTGTAAGAATTGATGAGGGATTCAAACTTTTGCAGTGTATCTTTTACATAAGTAGGTGCCCATATATTAGGGGCATAAATATTCAGGATTGAAATTTCTTCTTGACCAATTTTTCCTGTGATGAATAAGTAATGACCATCTTGGTCCCTTTAAATTGCTTTTATCTTAAAGTCTATTTTGTTAGAAATTAGGATGGAAACCCTCGCTTGTTTCTTAGGACCATTTGACTGGAAATCCTTTTCCCAACCCTTTACTCTAAGCCTGTGTCTGTCTTTTTGGTTTAGGTGTGTTTCTTGTAGGCAACAGAAGGATGGCTTCTGTTGTTGTATCCATCTTGTTAGTGTGTGACATTTTATAGGAGAGTTGAATCCATTGATATTAAGGGATATTCGTGAGCACTGATTGATATATCCTATCCTTTTTGGGTGTTAAATTGTTTGTATTTCCTTTCTCTGGAGTATTCTTCTGTGGAATTATTGATTGTTTGTGGTTTCATGGGTGCATTTGGGGTCCTTAGGCTGGAGTTTTCCCTCTAGTACTCTCTGTAGTGCTGGATTGGTAGATAGATATTGTTTCAGTCTGACTTTGTCATGAAATATCTTGTTTACTCTGTCTATGGTGATTGATAATTTTGCAGGGTACAGTATTTTAGTTTGGCAGCCATGTACTTTTAGTGTCTGTATAACTTCTGACCAATCCCTTCTAGCTTTCATCATTTCCATTGAATAGTCAGGTGTTATTCTGATGGGTCTGCCTTTATATGTAAGTTGGCCCTTTTCTTTAGCAGCTCTTAAAATTTTTTCTTTGTTCTGTGTGCCGTGCCTAGTCCCGTCCAGCAGGAAAAGACACAACACCAGGTCCTTTATTGTTACAGATACTTCTTGCAGCAGTAGCCCCTGCTGCAGTATCCCCTTGCTCCCAACCTGTGCAGCCAGTTTTAAGCTCAAGTCCTTCACTCAGCTAATGCTGCGTGGGCCTTCACCATAGGGCCACGCACACAGAAGCAAGCTAGTTAATTCAGCACATCCCATGGATGGGGATAATTATTACTAGAAGCATTTGCCATCAAGAAGGCGGGGAAGAGGAGCCAGTGCCATCTTTAAGGTGCAACAGCTCCCAACAGCACCCCTTTTTGTTTTAAAAAGACACAGGTAGGGCAGTGGTCCATTCTCTGCTGTGCAATTGGAACATAATCCTAAGAGTATCGTTGAGGCGTCCCCCTAGACGTCTCAGGTCCCGTCCATACCCTAGTTTTTGCAGAGGTGGGAGGTTTAGGGCAATACCCACATGCAAATGGACGTGCTCCTCTCAAACTCCTAAAAACATAGCTAGGTAGTTTGACTGCATGACTTAGTGTCACAACCTGCATCTCTGCTGTAGGGAGCAAATCATTTAGTTCTCAAGGCAGCAAGCCACACTTGAGGAGATTGGCCAGCTTCTGAGGCTGAGAAAGCTTGAATCAACATCACCGTGCTCCGTCTTTGTGAAACCCTAATACGGCAAATGCACCACAAGCATAGCAGGAGTATGAGAACTATGAGTCCACCTGCTGCACCTATTCCCGCCCACTCTTTCAGATGATCCATGGCAGCAGCGAACCACGAAGTCAGCCCTTCAGCTAGTCCGGCATCCATCCTCATGGAGTTTATCACCACAATGGCCATTCTTAGGTCCTCAATCAGCATCTCGAACTTTCCGGTCCAATTACCTGTAAGATAACTGGACAGTTGTTTAGACAAATCTGCTGCGTGGGTGAAATCCTCATACTGGATACTAGTCACACATAGTCGTGAATATTTCCATTCACATCCAAGCTGTACAAGTTGCCAAAGAACATCAATCTGTTCTTGGACCAAATCAATCCTTTGGTTCACTACCATGAGGCCTCCTTTTATTTGGGCATTAATGCCTTGCTGTACGTCCAATGCTTGAGCAGCATTGCTTGAAAGCTCATTAAGTGCTTGGACAGTTTGCACAGTACGGCTCATTGCTACAGCAGCAGCAGCAGCAGCTCCCACCGCCACCAGGGAAATGGCTGTCACAACAGCCACAGTAATCCCAAAATCTCTCTTAGGTCTAAAATGAGTCATAGCATTTGGTGCATCAACAGGTACAGGTACCCAACGAGGCAAGCAGGTAATTATGGCATATGTAAATTTAGTAGCATCCCAACATTGGGCATAAGCACAAGTATTATTAGAACATTGCTTAGGTTCCAAATTACTCACCACAAATATAAAAGGAGGGAAAACACACATTGGTGTGGACTCAATACTAAAATTTCTCAACGACTTGACCTCCTGGTCATAACAGGGCACTTTGGAACCCAGGGTAAGACCTTTTGCATCCCAGCTACCCCAAGGCTGGGAAGTACTCCATGTATACTTACTAAACCCATGAGCTCCTCCAGCAATCATGGCTAGGGGTTCTGCATTTAAACAACTACCATTAAGTCCACATAGTAGCCAATTATCAAAGGGATTAGAAACATGAGCTTGAGAGGGATTTTGATTAGTATAATTCTGACCCACATTAGTTGCATTAAACACCGTGGAGATTCCTGGAGAAAATGAAAAATATCCTGCTCTGTCAGCCCAAACCACAGCATGGGACTGACATCCAGTCCATGGCCAGAATCTTCCCCAATTTATTCCCTGGCAATAAGGAGCCCATTCCAGTTGAGGGGGAGGTATCTGTTCCATCCCTTTAGCTGGCCACCATCCGGAGAGCCAGGTGGCCTTAGCAATGTGACAAGATCCACCAGAATTTTTAGGCAAGTCAAACCATCCTGCAGTTTGATTATACAGCAGGATGCATGGAGAAAGATTTGACCTATTCTTCACTATCTGAAAACACAAACTTCCTTCTAAATAAAAAGATCTATTTTCAGCTATCGGGGCCATCTCACTATCCAAGGGTAAATAGGGAATTCCAAAGCTTCTATTGGCACTAAACAATCGGGGGAACACTCTAGTGTCATGGCGGACTGGCATCGGTCTCGGAAACACTGACAGGATTCCCCATCTCAGGTCCGCCATTCCTTGGTGTAGAGTCTGAAGAATCAGCATCATCTTTATCATGTGCTGCAGGCAACATCTTGTTCCTCTTGGATCTGCACTCTTCATACCAGACGTTCTGGAACCCAAATGGGATCTTGGCGATCCTGTGGGAACACACAAACAGATCCTCTTGCCCAGACCAAAACTAGGTCTGGTCCATGCCGTATGCCTGTGAGAATGTCCTTCCATTTTACTCTGCCTTTTTCTACTTCTCGAGGAGCTAGATGTCTATCGGCTGCTGAATGGCCTTGACAATCCAAATTTTAAAAATTTAGAGTAAAAAGTGCAAGAGAAAGTCTCTCTTTAGGGGTGCGGCTGTGGCCTATTCCCCCTTTTTGTTTTAATAAACATTCTTTGAGTGTCCGATGGGCCCTTTCCACAATGCCCTGTCCTTGCGGATTATAAGGCAGCCCATGGTTCAACTGAACTTCCATCTGTTTGCAAATCTGGCAAACTGGTGCCCTGCATATGCAGGTGCATTATCAGTCTTTAATTGTTGAGGCTTTCCCCAAGCTGCCCAGGCTTCCAGGCAATGGGTTATGACATGGCGTCCCTTTTCACTTGACATGGCAGAGGCATATATAATGCCAGAGTATCGCGGTAAAAATTTGTTTGAGATATGTTTTAATTCGGGTTTATTTTGTGAAAATTGTTTATAAAATAGAGTCGGTTTTAAGAGAAGATTATAGGATGAGGTTGTAGTGTGTCGGAGCTTTTTTAAGGAAGATTTTTTATTTTTATGTCGTATGTTTGAACTTTTGGGCAGTTGGGCTGAACTGTGTATCTGGTCGGGGAATTCTCATGAGAGAATGATGACTTTTTGTTTTGTTTTGTTTTGAAGGTCTATTTTTGGAATCTTTTTTAGTTAATTATGTCTCGTTTGTCTTTAGTTTTATGACGCGATCATTTATATATATAGTTTTTGATTTCCTGGATAAATAACTGTTTGGGCCCATACAAAACACCATAAAAGTAAATAAAAAATCAAAAGCAGTCAAATAAAAAGAGAGTAGAGTTAATCACTCTACATCTGACCCCCCAAAAAACCAAACATATAAAAAATACCGGCCAGCCACGGGCTGAGCCACGTGGCAAAACAATTAATAAAAATAAATTAATTTTTTTAAAAAACTAACTAATAATAGACATAAAACATAAGCCAAACAATGTTAAAATATATAAACATTTAATTCATTTCTTTTAAAAACAAAAGCCACAGAGTACACAAACCAAATTCCAATCCGCCAACAACACACAAACACCAATCACAAATCTCCAGACCCAAACAGGCCAAAAAAAACCTACTACAACACCAGAGCAGGTATCTATAGAAACATGAATATATTTAAGTGTCCCAAATTCAGCAAAATGAGTAACATCCATCTACCATACCCTTAAAGGCAATATGCCCCTTGAGTTAACTCCAAAAGAGGGTTGAGGGCGAAACTGTGCACAACTGCTACAGTCCAGCACCATTTGTCTGGCTTCCATTCTAGAAAGCTTAAATTTATTCTGCAGGGTTTTTGCATTAACATGAAACTGTTCATGAAAGCATTTTGCCATCTGAATAGGCTGAACAAGAAACATATGCATTGGGCATGTAGCAAGGTAAACTATAGCATTGCCCTCAGCTAGAGGTCCAGGTAAGCCTGTATGTGCTCTAATATGGCAGGGATAAAATGGACAATCACGTCCTATTATAAGTTCTCGAAGCTGCTCAAATAGAGCTGCCACAGTGCTGGAGGCCTTTATCGGTCCAGCCACTTCAAGAATTTTTAAAGCATTCACTACATAACTAGAGTCAGAAAGTAAATTAAAGGCAAAAGGACATTGCTTAAACACTTCAATCACAATTTGTAACTCGGTTACTTGTGAAGTGCCAGGCTCAAATTGCCTGCAATGCACCTGTTGACACTGTATTAGGAATGCACCTACACCTGTTTTGGAGCCATCTGTGAATACATTCACTGCCTGTGGAATTGGCTGAACTCTGGTAATTTTTGGAAACACTACTGGGTGGCGCTTGAAAAAGGTCATGAGGGGGTCAGCTGGGAAGTGATTATAAATGTTACCTGGGAAGGTGCATCTCAAAATTGCCCATTCATCTATGGCTGCACACAACACTGACACTTGCTCTGCAGTAAAAGGCACTACTATCGTTGTTGGATAGTGGCCAAAATATTGCAAAGTCTGTTGCAATCCTAATTCTGCAAGCAGTGCAATTGCTGTGGGGTAATGCTCTATACTCTTGCTAGGTGAGACCCTAGGGTGAATCCAGAGCAGCGGTCCGTTCTGCCACAATACTCCAGTAGGCTGTCTGTAAGTATCCAATATACATAGTTGAAATGGGTCTTCTGTTATTCTTACTAACTTTGCTTCAGAGAGATGATGGTCCACTATTTGCAATGCCTTATGGGCCTCTGGATTCAATTGTCGAGGTGAATCGAGGGCTGGATCCCCCTTCAACAGATCATATAATGGTTTAAGTTCATAATTTGGCAATTTCAAATAACCTCGTATCCAATTAATATCTCCTAGCAGTCTTTGAAAATCATTAAGAGTCTTTAAGCCATCCTTCCTAATTTCTATTTTTTGTGGCTCAATGACCGTTGGAGTAATTTTTGCACCTAAATAATTCACTATCTGATGCTGTTGCGCTTTCTCTGGAGCAATACATAGACCATGAGCTTGCAAGGCGTTTTGAATCCTAACATAAGCTTCCTGCCCTAGCTGTTCAGTCCTGGCTGTAATCAGCACATCATCCATATAGTGGATGCATCTTACTAAAGGAAATTCTCTTCTAACCTTTTCTAATGCTTTCCCAATTCAGCACATCCCATGGATGGAGTTAATTATTACTAGAAGCATTCACCATCAAGAAGGCGGGGAACAGGAGCCAGCGCCATCTTTAAGGTGCGGCAGCTCACAACAGTTCTGTATATTTTGTGGCTTGATTATAATGTGGCACGCTGACTTTTTGGGGGGGTCATATCTATTTGGTGTTTTGTAAACCTCTTGTATCTTTATAGGCATTTCCTTCTTCAGGTTAGGGAAGTTTTCTTCTATGATTTTATTGAATACATTGTTTGTGCCTTTGAGCTGGTATTCTTCTCCTTCTTCTATTCCTATTACTCTCAAGTTAGGTCTTCTCATGGTGTCCCATATTTTCTGAACATTTTGAGTTGACTTTTTTGGTTTTAGTATCCTTTTTGACCGATATATCTATTTGAGCTAATGAGTCTTCTACTACAGAGATTCTGTCTTCCATCTCTTGAACTCTGTTGGTTATGCTTGTATCTGTGGTTCCAACTCCTTTCTTCAGGTTTTCTATTTTCATCTTTGCCTCATTTTGTGCCTTTTTTATTGCTTCTATTTCAGTTTTTAGCTCCCAGCATGTTTCTTTCATTTTTTTGGTTTACCTTTTCTTGGTTTTCTTTCATAGATTTGTTCATCTCTTCCAATATTTTGTTTGTATTTTCTTCTATTTCTTTAAGGCATATTTTCATATCTTCTTTGTGTGCTTCAATGATTATCATAAACGAATTTTTGGTGTTGCTTTCTTCTGTTTCTGCTTCATTGCTCAGTTCAGGTCTTGTAGTTGTAGGCCCACCACTTTCTTCTGGAGTTACCTTGTTGTTCTTTTATATATATTTTTGCACTGGCATCTGCCCATGGCTTCAGTGGTTCACAATTAGGTGTCTCCTAGTCAGTTGTGGCACACGGGCTTGTGTGTCTCCTGTCACCTTTGAATAAAATGTCTGCTCAATCTCTACCTCATCTCTGGGCAGGGGACTGGATTTCAAGTCTTCAATCCTTCTCTAATTAATTCAGTTGCAGGAAGGTAGCCATGCAAATTCCCTCAGCAGCAGCTGGGGGAACCCTGGCAGAACGAGTTTATCTCTGTCTGCTACAGAGTGTGTTGGGACAAGCTCCACAGACAGCCCCTGGTCCTGGAACCAGAACCTGACTGGAACACAATTTTCCCTGGCAAGGATTCAGGCACTGTGGCCTGCTGAACCCACCTCACCTTTGGGTGGAGTCTGAGACTGTTTTTCAGAGTCCTCAGTCCTTATCAGTTTGATATCTTGGAGGTGGAAGGTCCTGCAAAATCCCTCAGCAGCAGCTGGGGGGAACCCTGACAGACTGAGTTTATCTCTGTCTGCTACAGAGCATTTGGGGACAAGCTCCACAGACCGGCCCTTTTCTTTTGCAGCTCTTAAAATGTTTTTTTTTTTTTTGTAAGTTTTGTGGCTTGGTTATTATATAGTGCACTGACTTTTTTGTCAGGTCATATCTATTAGGTGTTCTGTAAGCTTCTTGTATCTTTATAGGCATTTTCTTTTTTAAGTTAGGAAAGTTATCTTCTATGATTTTATTGAATACATAATCTGTGCCTTTGAGCTGGTATTCTTCTCTTTCTTTTATATCAATTTCTAGTTAGGTCCGTTCATGTTTTCTTGGATTTCCTGAACATTTTGTGTTATGGCTTTTAGTATTTTCTTTGACTGATATATCTATTTCAGCTACTGAGTCTTCCTCTTCAGAGATTCTCTCTTACATCTCTTGGATTCTATTGGTTATGCTTGTATCTGTGGTTCCAGCTCTTTTCATGAGGTTTTCTGTTTCCATCTTTGCCTCATTTTGTGTCATTTTTGTTGCTTCTATTTCAGTTTTTAGTTCCTGGAATGTTTCTTTCATTTTTTGGTTTACCTTTTCTTGGTTTTCTTTCAAGGATTTGCTCATCTCTTCCAATTTTTTGTTTGTATTTTCTTCTATTTCTTTAAGGGAATTTTTTATATCTTCTTTGAAGGCTTCAATAATCCTCATAAAGGTTTTTTTTGGTGTTGTTTCCTTCTGCTTCTTCTTCATTGCTCTGTTCAGGTCTTGTAATGTTGAACCACCAGTTGCTTCTGGAGTTGCCTTGTTGTTCTTTATATTATTATATGTATTTTTGCAGTGGCATCTGCCCATGTCTTCAGTGGTTCACAATTAGGCCTCTCCTAGCACGCTGTGGCAAGAGGGCTTGTGTTTCTCCCATGTTTTCTGTGCAAGGGGTCTCCTCAATCTCTGACTCTGCTCTGGACTGGGCTATCAATTCCAAGGCCTCAGTCCTTCTCTGCAGATGCAGTTTTCCCTGGAGGCAGGACCATCTGTGCTATATCTCCTCTTTTAGGTGTGGCTGGAGAAGCCCCTCACAGCCAAACCCTAGACCTGTCTGCTGAGGAGAGTCTGGGATCTGCACTACAGATTGATCCTGGTCCCGGAAAGCAACTTTCTTGGTGGGGAATCAGGTGCTGGGACTTGCTCACCTTGATGTCTTCTTTTTTTTTCCTTCTTTATTTATTTTGAATTTATCAAGAAAAACAGTAAAATGAATTTAAAGTGCTGACAAGTTAACAATAACTATGAAGAAGATAAAAATCATAAGTATGACTTATCAAGGGTGATAATGCAAACAAGATTACTACACATATATTTACTTTTTGTTCAGCTTTCCCTCTGAATTTTTTCTTTTTCATCCCTGTATATCCTTATTCAAGGTCCCTTCCCCCTCCCACCACATCATGTCATTTTTCTACTCCACAACTCCCCATCCCCTCCCTGGGCAGGGAGGAGACAGTCCTATGGTCCCACTGATCCAATAATGCTTACATCAGTCTCCACTCCCGGCAAACCCAGTTTTGTCCACTCTCCCTCAAGAGTGAGTCAGGTGTTCCCATAGTTGGAGTGGAATCTGAAGGGTCAGTCCAGGGTGTTTCTGATCCCAAGCTGATCAGTTGTCATGATTTGCAGCCTGGGCATGCTTTGCTTTTTTCTTGTTTGTTTGTTTAGAGTCCACTAATGAGTGAGTACATCCCCTGCTTATCTTTCTGAGATTGTGATACCTCGCTCAGGAGGATATTCTCCAAATCGATCCATTTGCCTGTGAATTTTAGGATATCGTTTTTTTCTTACTGCTGAGTAGTATTCCATTGTGTAGACGTACCACAGTTTGTTAATCCATTCTTCAGTTGAGGAACATCTAGGTTGTTTCAAGTTTCTTGCTATTACAAATAATGCTGCTATGAACATAGTTGAGCTAATACCTTTGGAGTGTGAATGTGCCTCTTTAGGGTATACACCCAGAAGTGGTATTGCTGGGTCCTTGGGGAGATTGACTCTCAATTTTCTGAGAAACCACCATATTGCATTCCAAAGTGGCTGAACAAGCTTAGACTCCCACCAACAATGGAGGAGTGTTCCCCTTGCTCCGCATCCTCTCCAACATAGGCTGTCATCTGATGTCTTCTTCTAAGTCAATCTCTTTGCCACAATTTACTGCACAGACTACAGCTATGAAAAATAATTGTCATGTTACAGTGGTGAGCAGCAATTATCTATTTTTTTAGGTATTCAGCATGATTTATAGTGCAATAATGAATAACCAAATTGTATCATGAATAAAATTGCAGGTTATGCAGTAATCTTAAATTTGACATGTGTTTTATTCTTTTGTCCATATCTAATTCTCATACAAATTTGGTCAATGACAGTAAGTATGTATACATTTGTTTATTTCTTTTTGATATTGATGTATGAATCATTGCATTTTACAGAGACTTAAATCAAATAAATTTAAATAAATGTATCTTAAATGTGTTAGAAGGTAAAATACATCCTGGAAACAATTTGATGTAAATAGTACACATGTGTACACATAATATGATATAGATAAGATTTACAATATATAAGACTCATCATTGAGTATAATTTTTTTAAATGATCAAAACCATGAGGACAAGAATGATTTTATCTTACAAAAGTGGTGAATTTCTGTGTACTTTCAGATAGTTATCAAAAAAGAAACAGTCAGCTATAATTCCTCCTACTTTGCATGACATTAACACAGACTTGATGTTCTCTATGCCTTCACAAAATTTAACAGAAATATAAAATACAATTGTCAATCCCATGTAACTAGAAAACTTTATGGGAACCATAGCTTCCAAACATTTACCCACAATGTAATGCCACAATGTGAACAAAATGAGTGCTCAATGTTAAGTGAACACAATTTATATTGTAATACATGCTATTGCAAAGTGACTAAGAAATTCATTTGTGTATCACAACTCACGTATAATAGACATATGGAAGAAAAAGTGGCAACCAAACTTCTAGCAACAGTACTTGGGTGTTAGGAAGATAAATAACACAATTCTAATTTATCTTTATACCACCTTGTAAGACAAAATACACATAGGTAAGGACATTATTGCAATTGCAGCAACTGCCATTAATGGAATTGTGAGGTAATAAACCATCGCATTCTCCTTACTGTTAATTCCAAGAATATTTTTCTAAATGGACTTGGTCCTTGCCAGAACTTATTACCAGAAACCTCTATATCAGATTTTCATAATGTCATGATTGTATTTACTTTATTTTGTTATTTTTCTTGCCTCAGATTGATAAATGGCTTACTTGAGTTTATAGGGCTCTGTGATCTCAGGCATTGACTCTTACAAGTAAGTAACAAATGCTTTTATAGGCAGGTGACTTCAGTGACAGTAGAAACAAAAAAAATAATACTAGCAGCTTAGAAATTTCTTTTTATATTTCAAACATAATAGTTGTCTAGTTCCCAGTGTTACTCCAGCATCCCAACTTCAAGTTGTACTATAGAGCTACACTAATAAAAATAGCCTGGTGTTGGCATAAAAACAGGCTTGTGGATCACTGGAATCAAAATGAATATCTGGGCATTAACCCAAAAACCTATGAACACCTGATCTTAGACAAAGAGGCCCAAACTACTCAATGGAAAAAGGTAATATCTTTAACAAATGAAGTTGGCATAGCTGGATGGTAGTGTGTAGAAAAATGCAAATAGATCCAAGCCTGTCCCCCTGCACAAAACTCAAATCCAAGTTCATTATAGACCTCAACATAAACCCAGCCACTCTGAACTTGATAGAAAAGAAAGTGGGAAATACCCTTCTACAAATTGGCACAGGCAACCACTTCCTAAATATAACAACAGTGGCACAGACACTATGAACACCAATCAATAAATGAGACCTCCTGAAACTGAAAAGCTTTTGTAAAGCCAAGGACACTGTCAATAGGACAACATGATAGCCTACAGAATGGGAAAAGATTTTCACCAACCCTACAAATGATAGAGGATTTATCTCTAAAATATATTGAGAACTCAAAAATCTAGAGCCCAAAACCTTGTATAACCCAATACAAAAATGAGGTTCAGAATTAAAAAGGGAATTCTCATTGGAAGAATTACAAATGGCTGAAAGGCACTTGAATAAGTGCTGATCATTTTAGCCATTAGAGAAATGCAAATCAAAACATCTTTGTGATACCACCTGACACCTGTCAGATTGATTAAGATAAAATACATAGATGACAGCCTATGCTGGAGAAGTTGCGGAGCAAGGGAACACTCCTCCATTTTTGGTGGGAGTGTAAGCTTGTTCAGCCACTTTGGAATGCAGTATGGCAGTTTCTCAGAAAACTGGAAATCAATCTCCTCAAGGATCCAGCAATGCCACTTCTGGGTGTAAACCCTAAAGATGCACAGTCACACTCCAAAGGTATTAGCTCAACTATGTTCATAGCAGGATTGTTTATGATAGCAAGAACCTGGAAACAACCTAGATGCCCCTCAACTGAAGAATGGATTAACAAACTTTGGTACATCTACACAGTGGAGTACTTTTTAGCAGTAAGAAAAAATGATATCCTAAAATTTGTAGGCAAGTGGATGGATTTGGAGAATATCCTCCTGAGTGAGATATCACAAACTCAGACAGATAAATTGGGAAGGTACTCACTCATTGGTGGACTTTAACCAAAAAAAGCTTAGCGTGTCCAAACTGCAAACGAAAACCACTTAACAGCTTGGATTTGAAACACCTTGGAATGATACCTTGGATTCCACTCCCCCTAGAGGAACACCTGACTCAGTCTCGATGTTTGGGGAGACAATTGGAAAATGCCATGAGTGGAGGTTGAACTGAGCAATATTGTGACATTGGGACATTGGATCCTTGGGACCTCCTGCCCTTGCTGGGGAGGATTTAAAATGATGGGGAGAAGCATGAGTGACTGGGAGGTGTGAGAAAGTAAGGGAGTCTGAACAAGGGGATACATAGATGTAGGGCGCGGTTTGCCTTTGCACAACTTGCTGGAACATTCTATTGCCGCTTATGCTAATTAGGCATCGAGTAGTGACCAATCCGATGTGCTGATGCTAATTAGGCACTGAGAAAGGACCTATCTGATGTGATCCTCAAATATGCTAATGAATATTACTTTGAACCAATCACCAGCCATATGTTAATGAGGCATTGTGATGGGCACCAATCACGTGCCAGGCTTCCCTATATAAGCAGGCTGAATCTCAGGCTCGGGGTCTTCTTTCCACCATTTCACAACTGAGCTGTACTCTAATAAAGTGTGATCCAAGAAGAATCGTGCGTGTGGTGACTTGTCGTTCTGCAGGCCAGAAGCGGCTCGCCACAAGTGGCGCCGAAACACGGGAATCTTCACGCCTTCGCAGAGAAGACTGATTCAGAACTCAACACACGGAGTGGACCATAGGTGAAGTTGCTGCAGAAGAATCTGAAGGAGATTCAGAACTGCAGTAATCAGGAGGGTTAACCGGTAAGTCTCACAGGAAAATAGTGAGACCTGCATTAAGCAGGAAAACTCTGCTTGTAGAAAAAAAGCAGAGAATGGGGCATCTGCTGATGAGTGGACCTAACCTGTTGGTAGTTTGGGGATATAAAGGGTTTTAAATAGGCAAGGATATGGGTGTAAGTTTCTCTCACCCGATTGCCACAGCTTTGAAAGAGCTGTTGAAGAGTAATGGTGTGAGCGTTAAATTAAGGTAGGAATTAAAGGTTATATAAGGATGAGGTTTTTAACCTCATGTCCAATTTTTTTGGCTCTTAAGGAGCTGCTTCATTAAGGTTTTTTCCTAAGTTCGCTCTGTTTGCTAGCAGTAGGAAAGATAGATGGGTTAAAAGCAGCCAAGAGGGGTGGAGTCAGCAATTACAATTTATTTCCCCTACTGTGCCTATTTCCCACCCTCTGTATTGCCAGCCTGGTGAGGGTATCTGTTCTAAGCCACCGGACAACACAAAAGTGTGGAAGAGAGTCCAGCGTGAGCTGCGTCCTAGCGTGTCACTGGCTTTTCCAGTTTTTCAAGATAACCAGGGGCAAAGGTATCACGAGCTTTTAGATTTTAAGACAGTGAAATCCCTGGCAGAGTCTGTCCACACTTATGGCACTGCTGTGTCTTTTACAGTAGCACAGGTTGAGGCATTGAGTAGATCTGCCATGATGCCTAGTAACTGGAGTAGCTTAGCAAAAGCGTGTCTCAATCCTGGGCAATATTTAGACTGGAAGTCAATTGTGACTGATCTGGCACATAGTCAGGCCTGGGAGAATGCTGCCAATGGGCAACCAGCATGGAGTGCAGATATGCTGTTAGGGCAAGGACAATGGGTAAATAATCAGACAGTATATCCTATGGAAGTTTATAATCAAATAAACACCATCAATATGAAGGCTTGACGAGTCATCCCCAATAAGGGGGAGGTCTCAGGGAACCTAATTAAATTTTTAGGAGCTATGATTCAAAATGCACATGTTAGACCACAAAAGGTAGAAATTAGGACCAATTGTTTAAGGACTTCAGATGATTTTCAAAAATTGCTTGGGAATATAAATTGGATTTGGCCATATTTGAAATTAACTTGCTTTGAGCTTAAACCCTTATTTGATATTTTAGAGGGAAATCCAGATCTTAATTCCCCACGTCAGTTAATCCCAGAGGCTCAGATAGCACTTCAAAAAGTAGAGCAAGCAATTACTAAGGCACAGTTGGTGTACTCTGATGAATCCAAGTCCATTTGGATGTATATCCTCCCCACTTTAGGCTTTACAACTGGTGTTCTTTGGCAAGAAGGGCCTCTACTGTGGATTCATACTAAATCTACAGGGATGAGAAACTTGTCTCACTATCCATCTATGATGGCTGAGGTTGCGTTATTAGGCATTAAACAATCTATTACATCTTTTGCCAAAACACCTGACAGACTTATAGTTCCTTATACAAAAGAACAAGTAGAGATGTTGGCTGCCACTAACTCAGAATGGGCTATATTGGTTTGTGCTTTTTCTGGTACAATTGATAATCATTTGCCCAAGAGTGAACTTTTAAGATTCGTAGTTCAACAGCCTGTGGTGTTTCCTTGGATCACGAGGGAGCAACCATTGAACAATGCCTTAGCCATCTACACGGATGGGTCTAAGACTGGGAATGGAGCCTACATGGTGCAAGGAGGCTCACCTGTAACTGTTGAGTGCCGTCCAAATGCTCCCCAAATAGTAGAATGTCAAGTAGTTTTAGAAGTTTTTAAATGTTTTCCTGAGACTTTTAATTTGGTATCTGATTCATCATATGTGATGAATGCTGTTAAAAATTTAGAAATTGTTTCCTATATTAAACCCTCTAGCATGGTAGCCTCACTTTTAGCAGGAATAAGAGGTGAGATTTTTGCATCGATCCAATCCCTTTTATATTACTCATATCCAAGCTCATTCTTTGTTACCTGGTCCTATGGCAAAAGCCAATGAACAAGTTGATCTGGCAACGTGTGCTTTTGTGGCATTGGACTCTGAAACACAAGCGTGAGGGTTTCATAGCTTATACCATGTTTCATCTGTGGTTTTAAGAACTAAATTTAAAATTTCTAGGGAGATCGCTAGGAATATTGTGAAAAGCTGTTCTGCTTGTGTGCAATTCTTGCCTGCTCAGAAAATAGGGGTTAATCCCAGAGGCATTTTTCCACTTGAAATTTGGCAGATGGATGTTACCCATGTTCCATCCTTTGGAAAGCTTCAGTATGTGCATGTCTCCATTGATACATGTTCTGGAGTAATGCACGCTACACCTCTTTCTGGAGAAAGAGTTCACAATGTCATTACCCACTGCCTTGAAGCTTGGGCAGCTTGGGGCAAGCCCGATACACTGAAAGCTGACAACAGGCCAGCCTATACATCTAAGAGTTTTGCCTCATTTTGTCACAAAATGCAAGTGAAACATATCACAGGCCTGCCCTATAATCCACAAGGGCAAGGGATAATAGAGCGAGCACATCGTACGCTCAAGGATTTCCTACAAAAACAAAAAGGGGGAATAGCAGAGAATTGCACCCCCAAACAAAGGCTCTCTCTTGCCTTATTCACTATAAATTTTCTAAATTTAAATGATAAAAATGAAACCGTCGCTGAACGTCATATGATGTCAGAACCCAACAATCAAGGCAAAGTTATGTGGAAGGATGTACTTTCTAATCAATGGCGAGGCCCGGATCGCGTTATCACTCGATCCAGGGGATCTTTATGTGTTTCTCCACAGAATCAGGAGCCAGTCTGGGTGCCATCAAGATTGACGAGACACGTTGAGGACGACTCTAAGGATGATGCTGATATGGACACTCTTGACCGTCTTTCCCCTGATTCAGGTGGAAAGCAGGAGTTGGTCTATGGAAGCCCAGAAGATGATCCTCAAGCAAAAGTTCCTGATCGCATGCTTGAATGCTACAAGACTGGAGCCTGTTACACTTGGGGACTTTACTTCTTGGCTCACTTCTGCCTTTTCCTTTTTCAAGGAGTGGGTGGGAGTAGGAATTTTTGCAGCCTGCTGTTTATTTGGGATTGATTTTGCCTCTGGCTGATTTGCTGTATTCGCATCAGAGTGCGTCGAAAAAAGGTCCTACTCACTCAGGCACTCTTGGCTGTTGATGCAGGGCATTCCTCCGCAGCCTGGCTCTCCACCCTTAAGAACTTACAGTGATTGCCATTGCACCTCTATAGGGAATCATTCTCCTCTGAGACGGCCTTTGTACCCTGCCGCCTTTACTGGCCTTGCACGCAGGAAGGCGTCTTAGGGATCCTGGCAGCAGGAAACAGCCTTTGAGTGGTGGGCACATCATGAGGTGAACACCTGTACGGGCTATATCCTGTTTGTGCCATTAGAAAATAAAAAAGGGGGAGATGTAGGGCTTGGTTTGCCTTTGACAACTCGCTGGAACATTCTATTGCCGCTTATGCTAATTAGGCATCGAGTAGTGACCAATCCGATGTGCTGATGCTAATTAGGCACTGAGAAAGAACCTATCTGATGTGATCCTCAAATATGCTAATGAATATTACTTTGAACCAATAAAGAGCCATATGTTAATGAGGCATTGTGATGGGCACCAATCACGTGCCAGGCTTCCCTATATAAGCAGGCTGAATCTCAGGCTCGGGGTCTTCTTTCCACCATTTCACAACTGAGCTGTACTCCAATAAAGTGTGATCCGAGTAGAATCATGTGTGTGGTGACTCGTCATTCTGCAGGCCAGAAGCGGCTCGCCACACATAGATAAGAAATATGACTGTATTCATAATAAAAATATAATAAGATATATAACAATGAAAAAATAAAGGGGTAAAAATCTATAAATTTCTCAAAAGAGGAAGCTCAAATGGCCGAGAAAAACTTAAATACATATTTGTTCAATCTGAATGGCCAAGACCTATCAAACAAGAGACAGTTAACACTGGTGAGAATATGTATTAAAGAGAATACTTATCTATTATAGGATGAAATCTAAGCTCAGACAGCCACTAGAGAAATCACTTTAGCATTTTATCAAGAAGTAAGTAATTGGTGTATCTTAACATTCAGCAATACCACTTTTGAGCTTATATCCAAAGGTTGATTTACTCTAGCACAGTGTTACAACCATGCTCATTGTTGCTCTACTTATAATTGAAAGAAAATGAAAATTGCCTAGATATCTCTTAAGAAATATTTGGACCCATAATATATTACACATGGTTGGAACATGTTTGGAACATGGTTGAAACATTGTTTTCCGTAGAAAGCCCAGATACCAAAGATTCTATGGAATGTAATAATGTATATGTTATTAGATTTTGTGTGACTGATAAGAAAGCTAGAATTTATGAAAATAGAGAGGCTAAGTGGAAAATAAGGGATTAGGAAGGCCTGGTAAATTTTGCTAGGAAATAAATAGAGAATAGATAGGTATATATAAATAGAGGGATAAAATGGGGATAGCAAAGGGCAAGGAGGAGTAGAATGTGAAATTTGTAAGGAATATTACAGACAACTACACTTAAATCCATTTTTTTGTGCAGAAGAAAATATAGAAAATGATTAAAAGATAGAGAGAAAGGAGGGCATTAACAAATCAAGACCTTCAATTTCAATATGATTGGTGAACATGTGCACTCACAAGGATGAACAAAACATGCATTATTTTTTATGAATCTCCTTTAAATAAGGCCCTAGAATAGAAAAAAAGATGTAGAATCATGTAGCTATCTTAAGCCAAAGGCAATCTCTAATTGAATAATTTCTTGCAAAAGAATATAATTCTAGAAACTACTTTTAAGTTTAGACTGCTGCACAGTGGTATATAGCAAACAAACTCCATGTCATCCTTGGAAGTTCCTTGTCTCTCAATATTATGACAGGGCTTACAAATGCAAGTTTATTATTTTATATATATATACACACACACACACATATATGTATATATATATGGTTTACAGTTTAGTTATTCTATGAGATTCAGTGTATTTAAACAAGTAAGCATGTGATTTGTGTGCCTTTCCTTGAGCTAGTTTATATTTTCTTTCATATATTTTATTTAATTCTTATCTTTTGTCTTTATTTTAATTGTATTATTACATTTTTTAAAATTATAATTTCTTAATGACTGTTTGTTTTATAATGAGAAAGAGAAACAGGGTAGATATGATTCAAAAGGTTGTGTAAAAAAATAGCCTGGAAGAGTAGATGGTGGAAAGTTCATAGTCAGAATATATTTTGTGAGAAATGGAGTAATTTTTCAATTAAAAAAATAAAAAGGAAAGATACAAATGAATCAAACAATCAAATAAATAAATGAGGAAAGAAAAAATACCCAGCTTTGTAATATTTTGCTCACTCAGAAATTACTCAAAATATAGAGTCAATGATGGGTAGCAGATTATTCAAAGAATAATTAATGGCAATAATCAAAATTGTAGGTATAGAAATATTTGATCATATTATGTCAGTCCATGAGAACTGAAATTCGGGCCATATGTAGAACTACAAAATTGCTGTTTAGTTACTGCATTGATATTGAAACACTGGTAGGCATAAGGTATCCTATATCATAAACATGCTTACTTATAAAAATTGTAGTATACAGTAAGATCTGTCTAAAATGGGTTTTGTCTAATGATTCCATATTAAACTTGATGTGAATATGTAATGCAATGTGTTTCAAATATTTTACATGTTGATCAGAAAAGAAATTTGTGAATAAGGGCTGTTACATAGAGATCTCATGAGAAATCTATTTTTGGAGACTTCAAGTCCACTGATGTGGAAGCACAACAATATTGTGAAATAAAGATAATTACTTAAACAAAATTACTAAAATCTTCTTACACCTGAGCATAATAACTCAGATGCTGACACTTAAGCCTAAAAATACTTAAAAGTTCTCCAGAGAATCATAAGTTGATAAGAAATACATTGGGAAACATAAATAAACTTCTAAGTATAAGAGCAATAAAAGAGATACATATGTGTATGCAGGAACATTTGAAACGTGGTTCTCTGTTAATCTGTGTATTGCACTTTTACCTTGGTTCCCATATTGGTGATATAAAAATGTTCTATTTGACATTTTTCTTTTTAGTCATGAGGCTTTCTTTCCTTTTTGACAGTTTGATAGGTTCAAGGTGCTTTCTAAGAAGGAAAGATATGTATACCTGGGGTGAAGATAAAAAAACTGATTGTTTTTTTTCTATTTACACAAAACATGGTCACATGAAGGATAAATTTTTCACCCAAAATCTAGATCAGAAGTAAGTGCTATTTTTTATTATGAATAAAGTCATATTTTTATCCATGTATATCCTTGTTTGTTTGTTTTTGATTGATCATTAATGTCAATAAATAGAAAAAACCATGTATAAGCAAAACATAGTTTTCTATTTTCTGTCGTTTTTGCCTTATCTTACTATCTAAAACAAAACCAAAATTTATTTTGTTTTATTCTGTTTTCTTCTCTGTTTCAAGTTATATAATAGTTAATTAATACATGCTTTTAGAGTCAAAATTTTTGAGGATAAGAGTTGAGTGATACACCCTGTCTCTATTTTTACTGGAGGGATTTCCTTAATAGTGGCAATCCCCAGTGCATGCTGCCAAGTGATATTGCTGAAAAACATAATTCAAAACACTGACACAAGTCCACTTTTTAAAGTAAAAGGTTCTATCACTGTTGTGCTAGTGTTTCTTTTAGAATACCCAATTCCTGTAAAGAGAGATTTTTCATATTTTTTCCTGCTTCATGAGTATATTTTTTATAATAGAATAATATATTTTTATTGAATTGTTACTTATATTATGATTTTGAAATGCTCTTCTATATGTAAATTAAGCATAGAAAAAAATTCCTTTTACTGTGGAAATTTTATACTTTCATTATTTTCAGATGAGCACTAGTAAAGCCAAATTTTTATGTAATCTCAATACCATTAGTGTTTTTTCTTTAAACTTGATATTAGTCATGTATAATAGACATTTATACAATTTTAGAAAACAATTTTTGTACTTGTTAAAATGGTAAGTTTTGATGATATATCACTTTGGGTTAATTAAAAGCTGACAGCCAACAATGGGGAAGATTTGGGACAGAGATGATGCTGGATATAAGAAGGAAGACATACTAGTAGATACGGAGAAAGCAATATGAGCAATACAAAAATATGGTAAAAAAGTCACAAGACAGAAATAAATGACCAGAAATTGGCTAATTTCAGTTGCAAGGACTAAACCAAAACAAGCATAAACTAAGGCTGAGCATTTATAATTAATATGTCTTAATGCCATTGTTCTTTGTTTTTCATTTTTTAAAATTTTTTTATTATTATGAATAAGGTAATATTTTTATCCATGTATCCCCTTGTTCAAACTCCCTTCCTCCTCCCACCCCTCTCAGGCACTCTCTATTCTCCCCATTATTTTATGTCCTTCCCAGCAAGGAGAGGAGGTCCAAAGGTCCCAAGGTGGCTTAGTTCAGCATCCACTCCAGGCAGATCTGCTTTCCTCACCCCAACCTCAAGACTGGGTAAGGTGTTCCGTTGGAGGGAATGGATTCTAGGTTCCAGGTTCAAAGTGTTTCAAATATCAAGCTATTCAGTGTTTGTGGTTTGCTGCTTGGTCATGCTTTGCTTTTTGTTTAGAGTCCACTAATGAGTGAGTACATCCCCTGCTTATCTTTCTGGGTTTGTGAAACGACACTCAGGTAAATATTCTCCAAATCTATCCATTTGTCCTCAAATTTCAGGATATCATTTTTTCTTACTGCTGAGTAGTACTCCATTATGTAGATGTACCACAGTTTGTTAATCTATTCTTCAATTTAGGGGCATCTATGTTGTTTCCATGTCCTTGCTATTAAAATAATGCTGCTATGAACATAGTTGAGCTAATGCCTTTGGAGTGCAAATGTGCACCTTTAGTGTACATGCCCAGTAGTGGTATTGCTGGAGCATAACTACAGTATGTCACTGTAAATATTGACTTTATGTTTATTTTGTCAAGTACTAGACTCAAAGTTGTCTGTTTTTCATGCCACTGTTTAATAAGTCTACTAACATAACAGATATGATCATATATCCTACTATTAGTTTTATATTTTCATGTCTCCATTTTCTTCTTCATAACTTTAATCTCTGATTCTCATTCCATATCTGCTTTCTTTTCTTTTTTTCCATGGTGTCATACGTGTGTCTATATAATGTGGGCATATATACAACATACTGTAGATTTGTACATTTGATCATAATTTAAGCTTATTAATGATTTTTTACTGGATTTATTATTTGGTTTGGATAATTGTAGCATTGTCTCTTGTCTCAAGCTAGGAAAATTGTCAAAAATGTCATTCCAAATATCTGGTAATGAACATTGTTCAAAATGAACACCAGAGTGAAGTATTATCATTTGAGACAAAATAGAATTTATTTAATAATATCATATAAGTTAGCAAAATACACATCAGAGGATGATGTTTAGAATCATGAAGTAGATAAGAGAATATATTAATAGATTTAAATAAATCATTAAAAAAAACAGCACTACAACTGTTTGAGATGTAAAACAACCACAGGGATCAAGAACAATGGGAAGTGGCTTTATGCACTCTTAATGCTGACAAAGCAATTTTCTCAAGTAAATGGAACTTGAGGGGATTAATCAGAAGTCCAAAATATCAAATATAAAATATATCTGAGGTAAGAACTAGTAGAACTTGAATGAGAAAAACTTTACTCAATTTAGGCAAATTTTTGTTATAGCTGTACAGTCACTAAAATTCTTAAGTTGGTGTCTTCTTGAAGGTAGAGATGAGAGAATTTTCATTTTTTTTTATTTGTTCATAAATCTCACTAGATTATACCTAAACACTCCTCAGTGATGTGATCTCTGTAGATAAGATTACTGGAATACTCGTTAAAAGAAGAAATGGATTATGTAGCCATATATGCAACTGAAATACAAAAGTTTCTAAATGGTATTAATCATATCCATAATTTTCCACATGTAAATAAACACTTATTTAATAATGAAATTGAATTATTTAATACTGTTTGAAGTATATATTAGTTATGTAAAATATCTTAGAAGTGAGTTCTAAACAGTATTATCTAATGTAGCATATAGGTTGTATTGTCATATTCTTACTAATATTGGAATGGCTCTATACTAAAATACAACATAATAGTTGATGAATAAACAAAGTGTTCAAGTTTTAAAATATGATATTACATTTATGCTTTGGACTGAAATTCAGTATGGTAGATTGAAGGAGATATAATCTACAGTTATATTCCAGTTTGTACATAGAAATGATAATTCAGCACTGATTAGTAATGGGTCTTCAATTAGATTTAAAATGTGGAAATATTAATGTTACATGGAAAATGATTTTTCTAAAGTATGTGAACCACTGATTGGTCAAAAAATTGATATAGAAAATTTCATATTAAAAAAAATATGAGATTATAAAATTGAAGACTTAAATTTACAATAATAATAATTTTAAATGTTAAAATTTACTTGAAAAACAAGAATATTTGTAATTTTAAATATTAATGCCAATGAGTAGTAAATTCATTGCTTGAATGGGGAATTCAAATTTAAAAGTGGAAATATCATAGATCATTTAAGTACATCACTAGTAGGAAGACATTTAAAACAATGTAACCTTGATTATTTCAGAATTAGACAGACACATTTTAATAAATAAATAGAAAACTGAAAAATTAAATCATTAGAACCAGAAAATATAGTTAAAATGAATTGTTCTCTGCAGCAAAATAGATTAGTGCACTCAGCTAAAGACATTGTAATAAAGCAATAGCATACACATGAGAAGATGAAAACTAAAAGACTTCTAATAATGAAGTATTAAAAATTGTGACAAATTTTATCAATTTATTGATTATGGTTTTAAAAATAAATAGAAAAAATATATTAGAAATATGCATAAAGATTAATAGTTGGAATAGTGGAGAATAAATCCATTTTGCTTATCAGCACAAACAACAGGAATCTAGAGACATGATTAGCATGTTAACATGAATACAGAAAACTGAAATAAGTTATCATCAACATGAAGGCCCATTTATTTTTTTTAATTAATTAATTTATTTTTATTTATTTATTTTTCTTCTTTATTTATTTTGTATTTATCAAAAAAGCAGTAAAATGAATTTAAAATGCTGAAAAGTTCAAAATCACAATAAAGAAGATAAAAATCATAAGCATGACTTATCAAGGGTGATAATGCAATAAGATTGCTACACATATATTTACTTTGTGTTCAGCTTTCCCTCTAAATTTTTTTTCCATCCCTGTATATCCTTATTCAAGGTCCCTAACCCTAACCCTAACCCTAAGTTATCATCAACCTGAAGGCCCAAGTAAAGAAGATTTATTCCTTAAACTAATGATCATATTTATAATCAAATCATATCAGTGAAGACTATGAGATAATTAACAAAATTAAAAAAACAAAGGTGCATACAGTATAGAGAGAAATTTAAAAAAACTAACTGCATTAATTATGAGTTTAAAGATTCTCAGAGGTTGTAACACAGATGTATATATTATGTTACCCATTCATTATATTCATAAATAAGATATGGCTTTGCAATGGCTGCTTCTTTTTAAAAATATATCACAATCTGGTAGAAGACAATATTTACTTATTTTTCATGTATGTTACTTATAAGAATTTTAACATAAAGAAGTAAGTGTATTCAATAGTATCTAGCACATTCTTATTATTATGGATGAACATTAAATACACTATTAATATTATTTAATATTATCATGTTTGGAGCTTAATTTCTAATTATATCTTTGGCTTTTTTTCAGTTTGACACCAAAGAATATCCATTTGATTTTGTCTCTTTATTTTGCTCTTGAAAATATCAACAAAGACCCTCATATTCTACCTAATATTTCTCTACTAGTTAAAGTTGAATGTAATCTATTGAATTATTGGAGAATAATGAGTTTATCCTCCAAGATAGTTGAATATCTTCCTAACTACTACTGTATAAACCAGAGAAGATATTTAATTGTACTTACAGGTCCAATATGGTTATCATCTGCTATTCTTGGACCACTAATGTGTATCACCAACAGACCAGAGGTAAGAATGGATAAGTTAGTTTTAGTAAAATATTAGATATTTTTATTCTGATTTTAAGATACCAAGTCTTATTAAAAGAAAAACATATATATATATTTGTATTTTATGCCTTGAATCCAAATCATATGTAATCAGAAAGTATTGTAACCTTCCAGTATTTTATCATAAATATATCCTACAAAAAGAAAAATTTGGAGTGTTGTTGTAACAGTCATTGTCCCCATGTAATTTTTAAGATATTCACAAAAATTAATATGATTTAATAAGAAGACTTTTTATGTTCTAGTATTTCTAGCTTTTGATGAACATAGTTTTAGACTTATTATTTATTCCACCTTCTTCACATTATTGTTCAGCTTTACTATGGGCCATTTCATCCTCTACTGAGCAACCATGAACAGTTTCCTCATGTGTATCAAATGTCTCCTAAGGACGTATCTCTGGCCTTGGCCATGGTGTCTTTGGTGGTATATTTCAGATGGAACTGGGTTGGAGCAATCATTTCAGATGATGACCTAGGACTACAATTCCTCTCAGAATTGAGAAGAGAGATGCTAAGAAACAGTACATGCTTAGCCTTTATACATATCGTCATGGAAGATAAAATATTATTTCAGAAAAATATAAATATTTATTATAATGAGATCACAACCTCATCAGCCAAAGTTATTGTAATTTATGGAGAAAAGACTCTCATCTGCAGCTTAACCTTAGTCTCTATAGATTAGTAAATCTTCAGAGGATCTGGATCACTACCTCACAGTGGGATATGCTCTCACATAATGACAGATTCCTTCTTGAATCTGTATATGGAACCTTTACATTTTTACTTCACTTTTCTGAATTATCTGGTTTTAAAACATTTATTGAGACAGCCTATTCTTCAAACTATAGTAATCCAATTTCCCTTGCTAGATTATGGTGGATTTATTTTAATTGTTCTCTGACTTCATTAAATTTTATAAATCTTAAGAAATATTCAAGAGAAAAACAATATAATTGGTTATTCCAGAGACATCATCATTTTGAAATGTCTATGAGTCGTACAGGTTATGTCTTATATAATTCAGTGCATGCTGTGGCCCACGCACTTCATGAGATGCTGCTAGAAGAAGTAGATATGTGGGCAAAATATTCTGGAAAAAATTTGGATTTGTTCTCTTGGCAGGTAATATATGTTTTTATGAATGTAATATAGTGTCATAAATACCATTTTTGATTCTATCAACCATTTCCAGAATTATTCTTATGCTCATAACAATATATGTACTCTTTGAAAGAATACCATTGAACTCTTATTGTTTATAGACTCTGTTTCAGACAATACTGAAATTTAGACAGATTTTCATAATCTATAACAATATTATTCCTCTAACATTACTTCAACTTGTGCATATTTTTAATATTTAAAATAAAATTGTAATTCTTTATTATAAAAATTTAAAGCACAACAAGAAGCTAAATGGCCTTTTTAAGTGATCAAAAATATTGTTGACAATTAAGTGAAGAGAACCTATAAAACTGGCAAGTAATTCTACCACATTTTCAACATTTAGATAACCTCAATTTCTTAGTTGATTATCAGTTAAAATTTAGTGGAAATAATGTGGGTATTATGTCTGTACTTTTCTTAAATAACACTCAAGTGTGAAAGTATAATTACTATTAATCTCAGTGAGAAGCTAATATTTCTAAAGCATAATTTTATTTTTGTCCTCATGTTAATGGTTTCCATTTACTATATGAGTATTTACAATTAGATCATATTGCTAGACAGATTAATGAAAACTGGAGGCAGTCTGCACTTCACATTACTTGTTTTAAAGTTTAGCAATACTCAAAATTAAGTTAATATGTTTCAGATGGTTCATTTCTTGAAGAACATACAATTTATGAACCCTGTTGGAGATCAAGTGAATATGAATCAGAGAGATACCTTGGATGTGGAATATGACATTCACTATACTATAGATTTTTGGCCAAATCTTGGACTTAAGGTGAACATAGGAAAATTTTCCAAACGTTTGCTGCCTGGTCAACAATTGTTTATGTCTGAAGAGATTATAAATTCAAACATAGATCTGAAGCAGGTTTGTTTGACTTACTTGTACAAATCTATATGCAACACAATTACCCAAAATTTCAAGATTACCTTAAGCATCCTCATGAGAGAGAATTTTTCCATATACTTACTTACTTATTTCTGACATTTCTATGTTTTATTTCAGGACACATAAATTTTAGTAGTATAAATATTCATGTATTGTGAAGATTTCTCTTTTCCTTTTAGCCTGTTGGCCACAAGGTTGAGAGGGCAAGAGTCAGTAGCTGTGACAGAAACCGTTGTATGTTGCCCATGAGCAAACCACAAATAGCTCTCTCAGAGACAGACTTTTATGAATCTGTCTCTGATTCTACTACTCATTTTTTTCTAATAAGTATATGACTGAGCCTGGAAATAAACCTTAATTTTTATTTAGTGAAATGTTTCTATTACAAAGCTTTAAATGAACCATTATGGTCCTAAAGCAGAACTAACACCACAAATTTTGTAGCAGATATCTGTGTCACAGATGCATCAAGCATCTTGTTTATAGACAGACCTATGGTTTACAGACCTATGGTTTACATAGAACTTTTAGACAAGTTCATTCATAAATAAAACTAAGGACATTCTCCAAATAAAACTAAGTACAGGCAGAAGTTCTGCTAGAGAAAAGGAGCCCCATGCTGTTGAGCTATTGAAATAAGCTGCCATACTAGGGGAGGCCATAACCTTTGTCAAACATCAGTCTTCCAACTTCATAGCAACATATTTATATGTCTATAAATCTATAAAAATAATCAATAAATATAGATTAAATATAAACACATAAATATACACATAAATTTCTTATATGAGTCACAATGCATCTACAATATATAACAATATAAAATAAATGTTATTATTTAATTCATATTTTTATAAGGATATATTTTAATAGTACCATGTTCTATATCTCTTTCACTATTACCATGTAGGTGAGAATTATTTTTATCTTCCATTTGTTATTTTTCTCAGATTCCAACATCAATATGCAGTGTACCTTGCAGGCCAGGATTCAGGAAATCTCCTCAGCAGGGAAAGACTGTCTGCTGTTTTGATTGTACTCCTTGCCCAGAAAATGAAATTTCCAATATGTCAGGTAAATATGTAGAATAACAAAAATTTTATTAGATTAGCAAGTTTCTGTCATTTAACATGAGTATCAATGATATCCTTTTAAAAGTACAAAGAGAAATTTCATCATGAACTCAAACAAGCAGCCATTGCAATGCTTATTTAGCACAACCCAAGTCCCAATGTATGTTTTTGAATCATTATTCTAGCAATCAATTTACAGCATAGCTTCTTTTGAAAAGTGTTTAGAGTATTACATATTATTTCAGCACTTACCTTTACCTGGAATATACCTCTCCATAAATATATCTTTATTTTATATTCCCTAAGATGGGGGGGATGCTCATCTTTATTAACATAGCCTCTATGAGGTTTTTTTTGATAATTTATAGATTCTCATGAATGATCCTCCTTGATTAAAAAGCATGAATTTTTTCATTTTTCATGCTGTCACATGATGGCTTATACTTTTTTAAAAATTCTCTATTATTATTATTATTAACAAAGAAGTCACACTTTCTATCCTTGTATATCCTTATTCAAGGTTCCTTCCCCCTCCCAACACATCAGTTCATTCTCTCTTCTCCACAACTCCCCATCCCCTCCCTGGGCAGGCGGCAGGCAGGCCCATGGTCCCACGGTCCCAATATTGCTTAGTTCAGTCTCCAATCCTGGCAGATCCAGTTCACTCCCCCCAACATCAAGACTGACTCAGGTGTTCCTACAGGTGGAGTGGAATCCAAGGAGTCAGTCCAGGGGCCTTCTGATCCCAAGCTGTTCAGTGGTGTGGTTTGCAGCTTGGGCATGCTTTGCTTTTTTCTTGTTTGTTTGTTTGTTTAGAGTCCACTAATGAGTGAGTACATCCCCTGCTTATCTTTCTGGGTTGTGATACCTCTCTAAGGATGATATTCTCCAAATCCATCCACTTGCCTCAAATTTTAGGATATCATTTTTTCTTACAGCTGAGTAGTACTCCATTGTGTAGATGTACCACAGTTTGTTAATACATTCTTCAGTTGTGGGACATCTAGTTTATTTCCAGGTTCTTGCTATTACAAATAATGTTGCTATGAACACAGTTGAGCTAATGCCTTTGGAGTGTGACTGTGCATCTTTAGGGTATATACTCAGAAGTAATATTGCTGGGTCATTGGGGAGATTGAATCTCAGTTTTCTGAGAAACCGTCATACTGCATTCCACAGTGGCTGAACAAGCTTACACTCCCACCAACAATGGAGGAGTGTTCCCCTTGTTCTGCATTCTCTCTAGCATAGGTTGTCCTCTGTGTCTTTTATGTTAGATGGCTTGTACTTTTACTTGTGGAAGAGTTAACAAATGAATTTGAAAGCCAGCATATAGAATTCCAAATTGAAACATTTACTTTAATATTTCAATATTGAAAGCAAGTATTAATGTAAATTTTTCAGACTGAATAGGCAGAAATGTATTCTTAGTGATCTCCGTTTAAAATTAATTAATTAATTAATTAATTAATGTATCCAATTAAAAATATAAAAATCATCTACTTCTTGTGGTCTTTTTCAATAAATAATTTTATAGGGGATATTGACAATACATACTTAAAGAATTTGGTAAACTGGTAAGTTCTGTTCTTTACCTAATTACTAAAAAATCTTGCAGAAGTTGTGATATTTTTGATATGCAGAATCTTTAAGTATAAATGGTTCATGAATCATCTTTTTTTACTGACATTCTTTATTTTGACTTTTAAGCAATATTTGGGTTTGTCTGTATTTCAGTACACAAAAAAATTACAAAAGGACATTGATATATCCTTTTGTTATTTGCCTTGTAGCTGATAAACAAACCAAAATATATATGGAATAATGTGGATTGAGTATATTTTACTTTATACTCTACAAAATTCTTAAGAATGAATAAATATGTTTATATATATTTGTTTATTGTGTCACATGCAAATTAATTCTGGCAACCAAACAAAATGTCTAAGCTACAAATAATAAATGTAAACAACAGATTATCAACATCATCCATAATTTTAATAGATTTTGATATTGCTATTAATTCTGAAATATAAAATTAACTTGTTATCTACCTCAAAAAAGTCTAATGTAATAAGTAACTTAATATAATATGTCCTGCTTCCTACTACGACCCCGAACTGAGCGAACTGAGCAAACCAACTGCAGGGGTCTCTGAGGGGTGGATTCGAACCCTGACCAGAGGTGAGGAGGGTTCGGCAGGCCTCAGTGCCTGTATCATGGCCTGGGAGGGAGAGTTGAGCTCTCATTGCTTCTGGTTCCACCACCGGGACCTGTGCTCTCTGTGGCATCCCAGCACACTCTGGAGCAGGGGCTGCTGAACTCTGCACCTGGCCACACCCACAGCTGCTGCTGAGGGAATCTGCAAGGCCCCGCACTAAGACCTCGAACTGAGCGAACCAACAACTGCAGGGTTCTCTGAAAGACAGAATCAAACCCTGACCAGAGAGGTGACAGGAGACACACAAACCCAAGTGCCACAACTGACCAGGACCCATCTAATCGTGAACCACTGAAGCTATGGGCAAACGTCAGTACAAGAAATTACATAATAATACAAAGGGCAACATGGTAACTCCAGAAGAGAGTGGCGATCTTACAAATACAAGACCTG
>PVIH01017979.1:0-40018 GCA_004025045.1 Sigmodon hispidus | reverse complement strand
GGATGAAAAAAAAATTCAGAGGGAAAGATGAACACAAAGAAAATATAGGTGTAGCAATCTTATTTGTATTTCTTCCCTTGATAAGCCATGCCTATCATTCTTATCCTCTGTATAGTTATTGTTAACTCTTCCACATTTTAAATTCTTTTTACTGTGTTTTTTTTTTGATAAATACAAAATAAAGAAGAGAAAAAAAAAAGAAAAGACTAGTTCTACAGAATAATAATTGCATGATCTCTATGACTTGGAAAACCAGCTTATTTTGGTGATGGTCCAGAGATAATGGTGTGCCAACTACTGAAAAACACCAATAAATAACTCATTGTAATGAACATTTTGTGGGCGGGACTGATTGGGCAAAAGTGTATACTGCATGACACATTGTAGTTCTTGATGCCACTAGGATGAATAAAGAGATTTTGGAAAAGATAAGATAGAGGTTTTCATTTTTTTAATTAACATGAAGTGATGCAATGCTTCAGGGATGAGGACTGGAGCTATATGGACTAGGAGGAGAGAGGAATTGAAGTCCATTAAGGGTATGAATTTCTTAAAGAATCAAAGAATCTAACCTAAGAAAACCAGAAACACCCATGTAGCCACAAATAATTGATAAGCCCACAAAAGAACACCCCCTTCCCGAAGAAAAGGAAAAGCAAGCTACTACCAAAAATGATATAAAATATTGATCATTGGTCATTAATATACCTTAGTGTCAAAGGACTCAGTTTACCTATGAAAATGCACTTCAACTTTAAAGACAGACACAGGCTCAGAGTAAAGGGTAAGGAAAAGACATTGCAATCAAATGGCCCTAAGAAACAAGTTGGTGTAGTCATTCTAATATCTAGCAAAATAGACTTTAAACTAAAATCAATAAAAAGAGACCAGGAAGGTTAATACTTATTCATCTCAGGAAAATTTCACCAAGATGAAATCTCAATCCTGAATATCTATGCAACCAACACAAGGGCACCTACATATGTAAAAGCAACACTTCTAAAGCTTAAACCCCATATCAAACCTCACACACTAATAGTCAGAGACTTCTGTACACCACTTCCTCCCTTGAATAGGTCAAACAAACAGATACTCAAGAGAGAAATAAGGGATCTAGCAGAAATTATGACCCAATAGGACTTAGTAGATATATACTGAACCCTCCACCCAAACAAAAAGGAATATATATATTTCTCAGCACCCCATTGAACTTTCTCTAAAATTGACCACATACTAAGTCATAAAGCAAATATCAACAGATACCAAAAATGTAAACACTTTGTAACATTTCAGATCATCAAGGTCTAAAGTAATGAATTCAACAATATCAAGAAGCACAGAAAACTAAACATCACTCACCTGAACCACGTTTGGGTCAAAGAAGAAATTAAGAAAGAAATCAGAGACTTCCAGGAATTCAACAAAAATGAATCCATGATATACCCCAACTTATGGGATACAATGAAAGCAGTCCTAAGGGGAAAATTCATAGCACTAGATGCCTACAAGAGAAGACTAGAGAAATCCCACACTAAAGAACTATCAGCACAGCTAAGGGCCCTAGAACAATTAGAAGCAAACTTACGTAGAAGGAATAGATGGCAGGAAATAAACTTAGAGATGTAATCAACACAACTGAAACAAAAAGAGCAATACAAAAAAAAATCAATGAATCAAAGAGTTGGTTCTTTGAGAAAGTTAACAAGATAGATAAGCCTTTATCCAAACTAACCATAAAACAAAGAGAGAGCGTATCCAAATCAACAAAATCAGAAATGAAAAGGGGAACATAACCACAGACTGCCAGGAAATCCAGAGAATTATCAGGTCATACTTTGAAAATCTATACTCCACAAAAATGGAGAACCTAGAAGAAATGGACAGCTTTTAGGACAGGTACCATTTACCAAAATTAAATCAAGACCAGATTAAAGACCTTAACAGGCCTATAATTTCAAAGGAAATTGAAGTTGTCATTAAATGTTTCCCAAATTAAAAAAAAAAAAAAAAACAGGCCTAGATGGTTTCAGTGCACAGTTCTACCAGACATTCAAAGAAGAGCTAATAGCAATACTTCTCAAACTGTTCCATACATTAGAGACAAAGGAACATTGCAAAACTCTTTTTATGAGGCCACAATAACTTTGATACCCAAGCCACTCAAAGATGCAACTAAGAAAGAGAATTACAGATCAATTTCTCTCATGAACATTGATGCAAAAATTCTCAACAAAATTTTCGCAAACCATATACAACAACATATAAAAACTATCATACACCACGATCAAGTAGGCTTCATCCCAGAAATGCAGGGATGGTTCAACATATGAAAAACTGTAAATTTCATCCATCATATAAACAAATTGAAGGAAAAAAAACACATGATCATTTCCTTTGATGCTGAAAAAGACCTTTGACAAAATCCAACATGTCTTTATGATAGAAATCCTGGAGAGAACAGTATTATAAGGAAAATATCTAAATAAAATAAAGGCGATTTACATCTCTACAGTTTTGTTCAATTGGCTGCAGAACCTGGAAAAGCTGTTGCTGCTATTAATGCATAACATACTGCTATTATTGGTCTTTTTGTATAAATATATGTATACATATATATAATTTGAATTTTTGAAAATTTAGCTGTGCCCTCAACTTTGGAAAAAAGTATGTGTTTACTGTGTTGAGTTGGCATTGTATAGAAATTAACAGCCATATTGGTCTAGAAATGTTGAACTTATTTTTTTCCATTTGTACAGGGGTAATGCACTATATTAAATATGTAAGGTCTTATCTATGTGGGTTGGATTATAAAAACTAATAAAGTATTCTCCAAATAATGAAAAAAAAAAAACAAAGGTGATTTACAAAAAGCCGTCGGCCAACATCAAACTAAATGGAGAAAAACTCAAAGCAATCCCACTAAAATAGGAACTAGACAAGGTTGTCCCCTCTCCTCTTATCTATTCAACATAGTTCTCAAAGTTTTAGCTAAAGCAATAAGAGAATGAAAGGAGATTATGAGGATACAAATTGGAAAGGAAGAGGTCAAAATATCTCTATTTGCAAATGACATGATTGTATAAATAAGTGACCCACAAAATTCTACCAGGGAACTTCTACAGCTGATAAACACCTTAAGCAATGTAGCAGGATACAAGATAAACTCAAAGAAATCAGTAACCCTCTTATACACTAAAGATAAAAGGGCTGAAAAAGATATAAGGGAAATATCATTTTTTATAATAGCTATAAATAGCATTAAATAACTTGATGTAACTATAATCAAAGAAGTATCTGATATGTTTGACAAAAATTTTAAATCTCCTTAGAAAGAAATTGAAGAGGACATCAGAAAATAGAAAGATCTCCCATGTTCCTGGATAGGTAGGATCAACATAGTGAAAATGGCAATCTTACCAAAGGCAATCTACAGATTCAATTCACTTCCCATCAAAATCTCAAAACAATTTTTCACAGACCTTGAAAGAACAATATTCAATTTTCTTTGGAATAATAGGAAAGTCAGGATTGCTGAAACAATTTTGCTCAACAAAAGAAGCTCAGGTGGCATCACCATCCCAGACTTCAAATTATACTATAAAGCCACTATAATAAAAACAACTTGGTACTGGTATAAAAACAGACTTATAGATCAATGGAATTGAATTGAAGACCTAGACATTAATCCATACATGTATGAACACTTCATTTTTGACAAAGAGGCCAAATACATTCAATGAAAAAAATGATAGGATCTTCAACAAATGGTGTTGGCATAACTGAATGGCAATGTGTAGAAAAATGAAAATACATCCAAACCTATCACCTTGCACTAAACCTAAATAGAAGTGGATCAAAGACCTCAACAAAAACCCAGCTACACTGAACTTGATAGAAAAGAAAGTGGGAAATACCCTCCAACACATTAGCAGTGGTGACCACTTCCTAAATATAACACTGATAGCACAGACACTAAGAATAACAATCAATAAGTGAGACTTCCTGAAACTGAGAAGCTTCTGTAAGGCCAGGGACACAGTCAATAAAACAAAATGACAGCCTACAGAATGGGAAAAGAATTTTACCAACCCTACAAGTGACAGAAGATTGATCTCTAAAATATATAGGGAACCCAAAACACTAGAGCCCCACACCTTTAAAAACCCAATTTAAAAAATGAGCTTTCAGAACTGAAAAGGGAATTCTCAGCAGAAGAATTAAAATGAATTAAAGAATTAAAAGATGTGATACATCTACACAGTGGAGTACTACTCAGCAGTAAGAAAAAATGATACTCTAAAATTTGCATGCATATGCATGGATATGGAGAATATCCTCTTGAGCGAGGTATCACAATCCCAGAAAGATAAGCAGGGAATGTACTCACTTATTAGTGGACTTAAAAAATATATATAAAGAGAGAGATGTCAATCTATACAAGAATTCAAGATCAGAACATAACTACATGACACAATGTCTCACTTCTGCATTGATGGCTTTTGGCAAAGGAATGGGTAAGGAAAGACTTATTATCCTTAAGGGTCTGGCCACAGGGAGTTTAATTATGCTCCAGTAAGCAAATGATCAGCATGAATGGTGGGGTTTGTGAATGGGGAGATCATAAGAGTGGGCATGATACTGAGAGGTCTGATATGTGAGTTTGATGGTGTGCATGATGTAACAATAAATATAAATGTATGAATAAATTTTAAAAAAAATGTTAAACAAAGTACGTACTCACTCATTAGCGGACTTTAAAAAAAATGACATTGTACACAAAAAGAATTTGGGTACCACATTTACACTATTGCAACATCTCATTTTGAATTGCTTTTAGTGAGGTATTTTTACTTTTCTACATGAAGATGCTTTCATGTAATGCATTACCAGTCTTTCTTTCAGCTTTAAGAACTACAAAGCATTTCCTGAACTTGTGGTGGTAAACTTTGTATACTATAATTTTCTAAGAAAATCTCTATAAAATTTATTTCTGAAAGACAGAATTTTTGACATTTATACTCAGAGCATATATTTTTCATACACCTCATTGAATTAGTCATCTTTATCTCTGGCATATAGATCCTTTCTCATAAGCCTATCATTGCTGTATTGGACTTGCTTATGTATTATTTGTTTCTTTTGTTATTCTGTTCTCAAAATCTCTCATAATCTTATCAATTTTTTGTGATCATGATTTTATGGATTAAATTTCTTTTATGTACTTTGATCTTTTTGGAATTATCCATTTACATTTTTTCCATATCTCAAATTTGTTCTATATTTTTTTTTATTTTTTTCTCTCAAAAAAAAAGAGATAAAATAAAAAGAAGCATTCACAGCTTTTCGCTGTCCTTGTGGAGATAGAGATATCTGTTCATCTTAAAGGTTTAGCCTTAGGATATTTTGCATAATATATGACTAATATCTATTTGCATTATTATCAAGAGAGTACGTTTGTGAGTACATTAAATGATATGTTAACTGAGACAAACATTGTCTTTCGAACAACTTGCAGAAAAATCAGACCTCTTTCATTACATAAAACTGATGCTTAAAGAAAGCCATTCTTTAAGCCACTAGGAACCTATAATATATACTAGGATCTCTGATATTTCCTTTCTAAATAACATATTTTGTCAATCTGTGACATTAGGCATATGAGGATAGTTAACTGTGAAGTCTGACAAAGCCCACCTCATTCAAATGGCCTAAATTCTATGTAATGAATACACAGCCCTTGTGAGATGTGCAGCCTGATTGATGCTGTACACACGCATAAGAGAGCTGTATTCTTCAATAAAGCTTCCTTACCACATCTCTCTCACTCAGTTTAATTAAAAGATTAGTGGAGAGTTTGGGAAGACAAGGAGGAAGTTTCTTCTTCTCTGGGGTCAAATAGCAGGATTACTAAAAGACTTTAACACAACCGAGATTTCACCTTATCCTTTATGTGGCTTTTTCTGATCTGTGCCATCTGAAGTGATGAATTAGTAACATAAAATTACATGACGCAAGTGAACTCAAATGTAATGCTTTGTGATTGGTAAAATGTTAGTTGTTTTTGTTTGTGTATGTTTGGGCTATTTTTTGTTATTTTTGCATTTAGTGTCAATTTCTTGATTGCACCTAAATTGATACTTTGTCTATTTTAAGTCAGAAGGTTAGCACTCTTCTCTGACCTCTTGAGATGTGTAATACTCTTCAACTGTCCCTCCTTTCTGCTATTCAAGTCTACTAATTGTTGCAAATTATTTTATAAGGTAATTGTTAGTCTTAATTTACAACATGATAGGATTAAGAAATATATACCTACACTAGTAAAGCCCAACTATGAAGTATCTGAAATGGTATTTAGAGACAATCACATCCCAGATCTCCTCTGACCTAAATCAATGGGTTAGTCGTTTGGTATGGTAATAATGTAATAACATTTGGGATTAAGTGAGAGGTAGCATGTGGAGGCTAGTTAGAGAAAGTAAAACTCTGAGTGAGAATCCATACTGCACCCTCACCTCTTCCTGTATTCCATTCTGAGGTGGTCTTCTTTCCTGAATGACTCTGCCTTACCATATTTTCCTCAGTATGAGCAACTGAACCATATGAAGACTGCAAATTCAAGTATAATTTTCCTTTCTTTAGTACTGTATAGAAGTTTTTCAGTCATAGTGATAAAAACAATAGTAATGTTACCAGTGGCTAGGATGAGATGCTTTTAGGTTATTATTCTTTTACTAAATATATTGAAATAAACCCTCTACAAATTTACAAAACCAAACAATAGAAAAATCAAATATACTGCTAGGTGGCAGCAGTGGTTTAGATGTGTCTCCTTAGAGATACTAGTTATAATGAAGGAAGTGAGGCAAGAATGTGAACCAGTGACAGAGTATCTTAGCTTTTCTCCTGAGGGAAGAAATCTTTCAGTTTTTTTTTTTGTTGTTGTTGTTGTTACTTTATCTGATAAAATGAGTCTGAACTGTGTCTTTAGTATCCATGTAGTACATGGCATAGATTTATTCTAGATTTTCCTTTAGTCCCTTGTCTATATAAAGAAGCATGAATATGTATACACATCCTGGCTTTTAGCCTTTCTAAACTCATTCTTATTAGTTTTCTGGAAAAAATGGAAACTTTAATAGAGTAAACTTCATGTTAGTTCACATTCATATAGCCCCTAAAACCAGTCACAGTAGAAGAACTACAGGAGATATCAAGGAAAAAATGTTCTCTATTTCATTTAGAGCACAAGGAAATGAAACTCCAATGTGTTACCTTTAGAACTACATGTGTTAAAATTTAGTGGACCTTCCAAGTCACACCTTGCCTTACAACTGTAGTATTTTTACAATTATCACTAGCTACTTTTCTTATTACTGGGTCACAATTCCAGGCCTACACAACTTAACGGATGTGGGTTTGTTTGAAACTTCATTTTCACGAGGGTCAATTTATCAGAGAAAGGAAGGTATAGCAGAACCAAGCATTGTCCATCATGATAGACAAAATGTGTAAGGAAAAGGAGAAGGCGTTATAAGAAGAAACCAAGATAAGATATAGTACCTAAGGTCATGATTTAGTAACTGCTTTTTCAACTTGTCTTCATATCCTACATGTTACTGTTTACAAAATTTGTCATATCCTGAATCTGTCATATAATGAATCCACTAATTATGTCAGTCATTATGAACTAATTGTTGGTAGAAATATCTAAACTTAACTTCTCAAAGTCACTTCATCCTAATCATTTAGGGATTTCTTATCAAAACAGATTGATAGGATGGGAACTATTAAGAGTCAACCAGGTTCAAGGAAGGGACCAAATGGCCTCATCAATCTCTGTGGAAGAGAGACACTGTCTTCAGAAGTATACTTACTGAAAAAACTCACAATAATTTAGTGAAAAAATAGAGATCACACAGAACCCACACAGAGGAACATTTCAATAGTTGAGAGTTCATGCTGCGCTTATAGAGGACCAGAGTTCTGTTTCTAGTATCCACATTGTGTGGCTGACAACCATCTGAATATCCAGCTCCAGAGTTTCTGTTGCTATCTCCTATTCTTTAAAGACATCCACACATGTGTCCACAGACAACGCAAACATGCACATATACACACATACATATAAATAAAATAAAATTTTAATTAAAAGAGAACAGGCTGGTTAAACTCACCAAAGAAAACTAAAGCTGTGCATGTGGGAGAGGGATTATACAGAGGGAGTGAGAGAAGGAGAGAAGGAGGGAGGGAGGTGGAACAGAAATGAGAAAAGGTAAGGATGACATCAATGAGAAATTCCAGCCTTTGTTAATTTGACACCTGATCACATCTATTATATATTTAGATCCAAAGGCTTCTGAGCATCTTAAAATTTGAAACCCATTTAGTCCCACTCCAACAATTCCCCAAACATCAGCATTCTTAACACTGTCCAGTAATCAAAGTCCAGAGTCCCACTTAGACTCCAGGCAATGTCTCAACTGTGAACTCATGTAGAATACAAACCAAAAGTGGCACAGAGAAAACAAACCAATTCCAAAGGAATGGAACAGCAAGGAAGTTTCAGATTAAATGACAAAAAAACTAGCGTGTCAAACATTAAATTGTATAACCCCTTTCCGTAATCTGTGGAATTCTGTGTCCTGATGTGACTGTGAATAGACTTTGACAGTTTTACCCCTGTGATTGTTCATTTCTGCATCACATGTGTCTTTCTTCATGATCTGTCTTCTCAATGCTATAAGCTTCTTTTAGGATATGATCCACATTCCTGGCACTTGGAGATCTCTGTTATTTGAGATCCTCATTATAGTTTTGTGCTTACTTTCACAACTTTATAAATTGCTATTTCAGGGGCCTTTTACATAAATTCTAAACTTGAGTCCGTTATATGACTTCTCAGACTTTTCTTTCAAACCATGAGAGAAACCTCATTGATGTACACACTGAAAATCTTCAGGTCCCCAAAACCTTTTCTATAGGGTTGCTTCTAAGGTCTCCCAGCAGTTTTTGCTGCCGCCAAATCCCTCGGACATTAGTGATGTCTCATTTGCTGAATGGCTGAATCCAAGAAAATACTACCTTAAGTAATGCTTTTTATAGAGTACATTGGCAGCTGTGGGGTTTTCAAAGGTTTAATTTTCCTAGATAGGTGTGAACAAACATATATTTGTATTTTGTAAGGCACCAATGACAGATGAAAGAAATGATTCCACTCATTTAATACTTGGTGAACCGATGAGTTTATTGTGCTGACCGAACTATGAATGAAATTTCAATTATAGAAACAGAAAATTTCAGGTGACAATTTAAGCATGAAATCAGAAGACTTAATTTCAGGTGCCACTAGAACGAGCAGAAGTGTTGGGGAAGCCAAGCCAGACCCTGCAGTTTCATGGTAGCAGCCGGAATGGACAAACAGAAACAGTCTTGGGCTCAGTAGAACTTTTCTGAAGAATAATTCTGTGTCTGATGTTGCTTCTATGCTTTTTGGCCTCTTTAGCTGATTAATCACCCAAGAGAGTATCTCACTTGATAAGCCAATAAAATCTTCTGTATAATGAGTCACATTCAGCCTGGGTTACATGTAGTAGAGAACTTTGACTAAGCACATCATTGTGAATGTGTGGGGTGTACTAGATATGAGATGTATTCATCTTTTATGCAGCCATATATATTAACTCCTAGTTGGAATTACTCTGTAATAATATTGATAATTGGTCACATAAAAGTTAAATATGTAACAAATTTCTTCTGAGTTGGATGACCATTAACTGGTAACCCTAACTTCTCATTCTCTTCCGTAGTAAATTTAAATTTGCTATAAAATTAAAAGATTTAAAATGTATTTTGGGGGCTGGAGAGGTGAATCAGGATTTTAGAGCACTGGCTGCTGTTCCAGAGATTGTGGATTCAATTCCCAGAAACAACACTGGCTCGCTACCATCTGTAATGAGATTTGGTGACCTCTTATGGTGTGCAGATGTACATGGATGAAGAATGTTGTATACATAATAAATAAATACATCTTTGAAAAAAAAGAAACAGAAAATTTAAGTATCTGCATCACCCCAGTCACATGCCTTCTCATTAAGCAACCAAACCACTTTTCCAGTAGAACAAACCACAGCCTGAGCCTATGTCTACCAGTATCAGCCATGCGTCTTAGCCAGTTATTGACAAAGTTTGGGAAAGGATCTTACATGCTCCTGAACCTGGACGCATTCAATAACATTAGTTCAAAAACACTGAAGGTTTCTACTATGATCCAAATCCAAACTCTGAATTATACTTTCTTCCAAGTTTCTTTCTTCCATGAAATAACATAGCACCACTTCCTTCTGCTAGATATTGTCCCAGTATCCTAAAGGGTCAGTGTTCATTAGTATATAGGTTTCATTTCTTCTTCCTCAACAAGCCACACAATGTTCAGTTGAATGTGACAAGGTCCTAAGAAGTTGTATTGCTTCTGCTACTATTTCCAAGATCAAGGACAACAATATTTGTTTCCCTAAGATTAAAAAAACAAAAAACCCACCAAAACCCAAAAAAAACTAATGTTTTTTTTTTTTTTTTTTTTTGCTAGAAGATGTGGAGTTTTAAAATTTTTATTTTATGTGTCTGTGTTGTGTGTGTGTTTGTGTGCACATATACTTGCATATATACACAAGGATATATGTGTATGTTTTGCATACATGAAGGAACACAGGTAGAGGTCAGAGGACCAGAAAAGTCAGTTCTCTTCTTCTACCATTGCATATGTTCAGGATATCAAACTTGGGCCATTGGGTGAATAAGTAGCAACAGAGTCACATAAAGGAGTTCATTCTTCTTTTGTGCTCACTGAAGAAAAGAAGGCTTCAAAATTAGCTTAAACTGAAAGAGAAGAGTGGAAGCATAATAACATCCATGGGAAAAGTTGAACATTAGAAATTTATTAGACTTTACTTGAGATTTTAATCTGGCCTCTTATTTAGAAAACATTTCTGTTTCCTAATCCTAGGCATTTGCCTCTGAAAATTTAAACTTATGATTACCTAGTAATAAAATATAATGTTGCCTTCCAAATCTACAAATGTAGTTCATCATTTTATTCTTGAACCTCTGATCCAATAAGATTTTGTAGTATTTTTTTATCAAGTTGTATGAGGACAGAGAGAGTTCCGTATCATGTCCAAAATAAGCATACTTCTTCATATTCGGCCACTCTTTAAATTCCTTTTGTAGGAAGGGTTTATTCTCTGTCCATTTGCATAATGAGATACAATAATATTCATAGATACACTGCCTTAGTAATATCTAAATTAATTTTGATGTGTACAATAGAATGCCCTTATGTGTCAGCAGGTGTGCTTATTAGCTTAGTTAAACTATGACAGCCATGTTTTTGGTCAAAGATTGAGTCATGGCATGAGGATGAGTTTTCGATGAGACTAGATTTAAATCAAAGGACATTGAGTGAAGCAGATGACATCCATTTCCAGCCATGTGAGTGAATCTCATGGAACTTACTGGCATCTTTGAAAGAAAAATAATGGATTTCCTTATGCAAGAGATAATTTTTCTGCAGCTTGCTTTCATACTCAAGCTGCAGCACTGACCTTTGTGTTTCCAGCCCTCCGGATTGCCCTGCCATCTTTGTTCTTACTATTCCATAAATGCACATGAACTTATCTCCCCCCACCACCCTCGCACACACACTTTCTCTCCCTTTCTTTTTTGTACTCATAAATATATATATAGACATACTACAAATTAATCTGTTTAATATATATTCACTTTGTTTTTATGAAGTGTAACTCAGAGTAACACACTAGTTTGCATTATCAACCCTATAAATATTACGGATACTGAACAATGTTTGATGCCCAAATTATCCCTCTGTTTCTGTGTTAGTACATTTCTCATTAGAGTACACAGCTTTATAAATTATGGGAAAGAAGAATATTCTAATCCTTTTATCCTCATTAACTGCTTAGTGTGAATTAATTTGTCATAACATTTGGTTCAAGGCATTGACCAGGAGGAATGACTTAGTTGGCTTGGCTAGAATGTAGGGTATACTCAGCAGGGAGAAGTGATAAAAGATCTTATGTGAAAAGGACCCAGGCAACTTAGGGGGATGGGTAGAAAACAATGTCATTTCCTAAATTGTTTCCAGAAGATGTACTAGGAAATGAGGTGGAAACTGAGCTTTAGAAAAACTCACACAGGTCTTGCCCATAGCATCACGTTATAATGCCTTCATTAAAACTTGGCATTTGTTAAATTTGATTTTAATATATTTATGAGAATTTCTGTGTACAATTGTATTTATGTAATCATCAAAAAAGCTTTGGGTATTAAATATAATTTCCTTGTGCTTTCAGTATGAAGATATTAAAAAAAAATTGAGGAGAATATTTGCAGTGTGGACAGTAGGGACAAAGTGACATTATTTTTATTTGTTCCAAGGGGGTTTACACATGTCTCTTTAAAGGGGGTGTGAGAGTTCTGCAGTTTTCTTTTGCATACAATTACATTGATGGCATCATTTTTTTTAAAACAAACTGTCCATAAATGTCACTGAAAATTCAGGTCTCCTTTTCTTAAAATTGAAAAATGTGTATAAATGTAAATAATAGATGACTGATGTAGGGAAAAGAGCACCACAGAGGCTGCCAGCTCCTCTTTCTTTCTTTTTTCTCTCCTCCTCATGCAATTTGCATTAATAAAAAGGGTGTTCCTTGCCAAAAAAAAAGAAGAAGAAAGAAATGGTGAAGAGAAAATGCTAAATTATACCATAGAGTTTCTTATTTTCTTAAATTCTGTCTAGACAATCTGATGCCAGTATCAATTTATCTATTCAATAGTTGACTTTGGTAACCATGATACTTATCTTCAAAAATATTTGTTTTCAAGACATGGCTTTTTCTGTGTTGTTTCAGAGCATGTCCTGGAACTTCCTCTATAGACCAGGTCAGCCTCAAACTCACAAAGATCTGCCTACTTCTGCCTTTTGAGTGCAGGGATTAAAGGTACACATCATCACCACCCAGCACTAAAGAAGTTTTAATGACTGAACCCTCCAAAGTTTGTATTTATGAATCCTATTAAGATGAATGTTCACCTAGGAATTATATTATATAGATCATGAGCAATATTTATTATGATGAATAATCACCTAATAAATATATCTTCATCTAGGTATTTTAAGATATTTTTCTCACACTTCTTACTAAATGGCTATTGAGCCTCTCAGCAGTCACTGCATGGAGTGGAAAATGATGTTTTTGGAAGTAGAAGGAAAATGGTTCTTTAGGGGATGGTTGTTGAGTCCTCAGTCTTGAAGGATTCAAATACCCTGAGCTTTGATTCACTGTCTAGGCTCCAAGTCCTTACTGGGCCTTTATTTTTCCATTAGAGTAAATCTTCAGAGGACATTTGTCTTTTAAACACAATGACAAAGTGAAATGGTTTTATTTTCACAGAAGCATGACCAAATTCTCTTTATAGAATATATGCTACAGAGACCATGAAGTAAAAGACATTTTGGTCTAGATGATACTACAGAGTCTATTAACTTCTCAAAACCCACAGTGCTATTTACCCAATTCATAATTGCAGAAATGTATTAATTGTTTTAGTGTTTGTGTTTCCCACATAATCTCTGCTTATGTCTAATTATTAACCACAAGAACAGCAAAGAAACTCCTCTAGAATATTAATATAAATTTCTATGAAAATTAATACAGCTCATAGTGGACTGATATTGTTTACATAGACAGATGTTTCCCTGACATGATTTATCCTCAACAGTAATTTTGCAAAATGAGTAGATCTAGCAAATGTGTAACATGTGCTAAGTTACCATTTTAGGGCAATATTTGCACATGGCTAAACAAACAGATCTTTGCGGCACATAATGAGTGTTTGCCTTCCCTAGCACTTTCTTCTAAGATTTGGATCACTGTACCATCATTAAGCAGGCATCCTTCTCAAAAGGCAGAGAGGCTTGCTGGCTTAGAGCCGCTTTGGCAGGTTACCCCATGTTGTGGTCTGTTTGGTTCATCCACAAAGACATGGATTAAGATAGAATTATAGGAAATCCTATTGAGTAAAAGCCTACTGGATAGGAACAGGGAAAATTAATTTAAGCCTCTCTAGTCCTTCAGCATAGCCTTTTAAAATACTAGGTTACAGTGGTTCATTTTACTTGTGATTTTGATATAAGATACTAATGGACATGACGTTTGGAAAGAGACTAACTTTTGTTTATAAGCTGTCACCAGCATGTCCTAAAAGTACCTTTCCATGTGGAAATTCATTGGTAGAATACATTTGTGTAGGCTCAGAAGGTAGATTAGAAATTACTACATTCTCATCCTAAAAGGGGAACTTTATTGAATTTCCATCTCAAAGGGTCCAGGATTCTGAATTGATTGACAGAATAAAAATGTTAATCAGGGCCAAGTTACAGATATAATCATTCTTGGACTCCAATTTAATATGGGGGTGAAGGCTTAAAAAAGCATTATGGCTTGACTTGGCTTTTAATAGAATGATTGTATTGTTGCCTTGGCATAATAAGCTGAAGTCTATTTAGCTCACAGATAATGTGCTTCTTTTGGATATGAAGTGTTTCCTCAGATGGACTCCTGCGATAAATGTTGAATCTTCAGTTGGTGGCGCTATTGAGAATCATTCCAAGAACTTTGACCTAATCAAAAAATGACTCCCTTGGTGGCTTCCTAATCATCTATTTCCCAGTAGGCTTAGTTTGAGGAAATAGGTCACTAAAGAGATATGCTGGGTTTTGGCTTCCTACTCTCTACTCTATGCTTCTTGTCTGCTGTGAAGTAACCAGTTTGGATCTCTTATGCTCTCCTATCATGGTTTTCTGCCTTACTTAAGTACAGAATCAAAAAAACATAATAGAATATTTATCAAAAGCTCTTAAACAATCGGTAAAAATAAACAACCATTTCTGTAATGAGTTTCTTACAGGAATTTGTCACTGTGACAGAAATATGACTGGCACACATTTTGTTCAGTATAATATGAAATATAGTGACCGCCTGACTGACTGGAATAGTGACAAATTGCATGTGAAAAAATGCACAATTTTTAAAGCTTTTCCATTTGAATCTACTATTTCTACAGGTCCTGTTTCATAGATAAACATGTAAATGCTGAGTTATTTAATCAAATCCTCCAAAATGGTCAAGATTGAGCCAGGAGATGAATTGAGTACATTCAAAACTATTTCTGCTAATGTTCCCATTAATGTGTTATATGGAATTGTAAGCTGCCATTCAGACATATTAAGCAACACCTATCTCAGGAATTAATTTTAAAAAATGTAAAGAAATAAAAGGAAATAGAAAATGATGGAAAAGAGAAATGTTTGTTTTGAAAAGAAATATTTAGTGTTATATAATGAAGGTGAAATTCCAGATTTTCAGGGCACAGATGTGCGACACTCAGGGAAGTGGTTGTCAGTTGGCAGGCAAATCCCTGTCTAGGGAATGCTCTGTTCTGGTCCTTGGTAGTGGAGCAGAGGAGGGACATAAGTCAGCTCCATGCCCAAGAAAATAAAAAGGCCAAAAGGTTGATTGCTCGGCTTGACTTACTATTTTAACTAAACTTTTGGAAGCCATAGCTGACAAGAGCATCCAGAAAGAGTTTTAATACTTGCTGTTTGTCACAGTCTGGAAAATGAACGTGAAAAGTTAAACATAGGGAATGACACTGTGGGCCTGTTTGTCTTTCACACGAGACTAACTGTACCCACAGAAAACTTCCAGAGAGTATGGATGTTTCTCACTCAAAAGCAATTTATGGAATAATTTTATACACATGCTTATATTTTGACAAGCTGAACTATTCTTGGTGTGATTGAAAAAACAAGCAACAGCAGCTTAATATATAAATATTAAAATTAATAATTTAAGGATCATGTCCTTCACTGCTTTAGCTTTAACTTATTTCTTTATATTTAAGAATTTTATATTTATTTTACATACTAGCCACAGATCCCCTTCCCATCCCTCCTGCTGCTCTCTCCCCAGCTTCTTCCCCAAGCCCAACACGTCATCCCCTCATTCAAGATTGTACGGCATCATCATGGAGAGTCAGCAAAGCCTGGTTCATTCAACTGAGGCAGGACCAAGCCCTTCTTCACTACATCAAAGCTGAGCAAGGCATCCCATAATATGTAATGGGCTCCAATATGGTACCTCATACAACAGTGATAGATAATGATCCTTCTGCCAGGAAACCCTCAAACAGACCAAGTTACACAACTGTCTCCTGCCTCGTCCAGTCCCATGCAGGCTCCATAGCTGTTTTAGAGTTTGTGAGTTCCCACTCACTTGGTTCAGTTGTCTCTGTATATTTCTGCTTCCTAATCCTGCCTCTGCCTTGCTCATATAATTCCTCTTGTCTTTCTTTGATTGGATTTCCAGAGTTCTGCATCTGCATCCATCAGTTATTTGATAAAGGTCTATGATGACATAAAGGTCTAGGGTATTCACTAGTCTGATTACTGGGGTATGCCAGCTCAGGCACCCTTGCCACTATTGCTAGTAGTCTAAGCTGGTGTCATACTTGTGGATTTCTGGGAACTTCCCTGGCACCAGGTTTCTCCCTAACCCCATTATGTCTCCCTCTATCCAGATATGTCTTTCCTTGCTCTCCACTCTGTCCCTCTCCCAGCTCTATCATCCTATTCCCTCACATACCCCATCTCTTGCCCTCTATTGACTCCTGCCCCCGTTGCCAGGTTACTCAGGAGATCTCATCTATTCCCAGGGTTATCCACACATCTGTCCATTTAGTTAGGGTCTTCCTTTTGTTCTAACTTCTATAGAGTTGTGGGTTGTAGTCTGGTTATGTTTTTGCTTTACATCTAGTATCCATTTAAGAGTGAGTACATATCATGTTTGTTTTTTTGAGTCCAAGTTACCTCACTCAGGATAATGTTTTCTAATTCCATCCATTTGCCTGAAAATTTCAAGATGTCATTGTTTATTACTGAAGTAATACTTCATTGTGTAAATTACTTCATTTTCTTTATCTATTCTTCAGTTGAAGGCCTTTTAGTTTATTTCCTGCTTCTGGATACTGTGATTAATGCTGCTCCAAGGATATTTGAACAAGTGTTTTGTGCTATAAACGTGCATTTTTTGGGTAAATGACCAAGAGTCATATCATTGGGTCTTGAAATAGTTTGATTTCCAGTTTTCTGAGGAAATTGCACCCATTCCTCTCTTTGCTCCATATCCTCTCCAACATAAACTGTCATAATTGTTTTTAATTTTGGTGTATTCTGGCAGATGTAAGATAAAATCTCAGTGCTGTCTTGATTTGCCTTTCCTTTATGACTAAAGATGTTGAACAATTCCTTCAAAGTCTTACAGTCATTGGAGATTCTCCTGTTGAAAATTCTGTTTAGATTTGTGTTTTTTTTTTTTTTAATTGGATTGCTTTATATTTTGACGTCTGGTTTCTAGAGTTCTTTATACATTTTGGAGTCAAGCCCTCTTACAGATGAAGGGTTGATGAAGATCTTTTCCCATTCTGTAGGCTGTTGTTTTGTCTGGATTTTGTTGTTGTTGTTGTTGTTGTTATTGTGCTAAAATTTTGTCTGATTTATCATGTGCTTTGTCTTGAAAAGCTTCTGTTTCAGGAGATCCCATTTATTAATTGTTGCTCTCAGTGTCTGCTACTGGTGTCATATTTAGAAAGTGGTTTCTTGTGCCATTGCATTCAAAGCTACTTCCCACTTTCTCTTTTATCAGGTTCAGTGTAACTGGATTTATGCGGAGGTCTTTGATTCACTTGGACTTGAGTTTTATGCAGGGGTGAAATCCAATTATACCAGTACCATTTGCTGAATAGGACTGAGTTGAGTAATAGAATGATTATGAGAAAAGTGTGTAAATATATATGTATTAAATGTAATGCAAACCATAATTTTCTCCAGTGAGAAGAGATATGCATAAAAATAAATTATGTCTACAGTTTAAAATATCCTTACATTTTTCTCAACCTGTCATTAGCCATATGATAAGTCCTTTCATTTCTGCTGGCTATATATGAACATTGTTTAGCAGTCTCCTCATTAGACAATACTGTTGTAGAAGCCGGAGGGTTGGACCTTGCCTGTGGCAGCTTTTGTCCCCCAAAGAAATGGATCAGATGCTTATATTAACTTCATACTGTTTGGCCCATGTCTCAAGCACATTACTAGCTAGTTCTTTCATCTTAATTCAACCCATTTCTATTAATCTACCCACCACGTGTCCCAGCCCATGGCTCACCTGTATTTCTTACATGTCTCATCTTCAGGGGTCAAATGGAGACTGACTAACTCTGTCCTTCTCCTACTTGCCTATCTCTACCCACTTCTATGGTGCTGTGCATAGACCAAAGCAGCTCCTTTATTTACAGCATACAGAGAACATTCCACCACACAATACATCTAGGTACTTTAGGCATAAATGTTATCACAAAGAATCTGGTGACAGAGTACAGGCAATCTCCAATAGCAGTTGACAGTTACATGTAGGACAAAGAGACAGTGACTGGTTATTGATGTTTTGCAAAGCTACCCATCAGTTAAGACTCCTAGATCTTTGCCAGATGACAGACTTATGGGAAATAGTGGTATGAAATAACCATTCTAATTCACACTCAGGACTACCCTCATGTGATGTAGGATATCTTTCTGTACAGTGTGAATATGCTAATTACCATTGGCTAATGAAGAGGTAGTTTGGGGCTATGGAAAGTCAGCTTGGAGGCAGGCAGAAAATCCAAGTATAGATAAAGGAGAAGGAAAGTCAAGGTGATGCTACAAGCTGCTGCCCAAAGAAGTAATATGTGAAAATACCAGTGAGCCACTAACCAGCAAGACACGGGGGTGAGTTGAATTTTAAGAGCTAGTTGGTAACACCTGAGCCATAGGTCAAGGAGTTTATAATTAACATAAGCATCTGCATAATTATTTTATAAGCAGCTGCAGGACCATTGGTGGGAGAGCTTTGCCTATCTGAGGGGCCTGGACAGGACAGAAACTTCTAACTACACTCAGGTAATGATGTCAGCTATACTCCACAGATTAAAAGAGTGAGCATCAGAAGACATTCAATCCAACCTAGAAAGAGTAAGACATTTAATCTTATTTCCTGACAATACATACTTATTTCTACTGCTTAGCTTAAGTGTCTTGGATGACTTTCAATCTAATTTTGTTAAGGCCTGAATTAATATTGTTACGTGGAATGTTAACATTCCATTTTTCTGATTGCTCCATTAGGTATTATCTTATTTTAATAATATCTAGAATTTTCAAAAACTATCTGTGTCTGTGATATTTTACACTATTTCTGGAATAACTTTGCCATTCTTACTGAAGAGTCCATATGTGAATGCATTAGAAGTCTACTGTAAGTAAAGAATATTACTCCCAAGGGCTTTTACTGAAAGATCTAATTCAAAATCAAGGTAGATAAATGGTTTATGAATGTTTCATGAAATGGCTAGAAGGTAACTGAAGTCATTCTATTGTCCTAATAATCAGAAATGGCAGATTAATATAATCTAAGATTATATACTGAAAGACCATTGAATTGCACAGAAAGATTAAAAGATTAAACAAGATGGATGAAAGCCACCTGGGAAATTTAATTTATGTTTTAGGTGGATAATAATGTTTAAGTGCAACATAAGAAAGACATGGAACAATTTCATGATTCTAGTTTATTTTCTAAACTTCACATGAAAATCAACAGTCAACTTAAAATGACCCGTGTTTCACAGGAAGACAGAAGGACTGGCTCCAATCTTCATCTTTTCTCTGCACATAAACATATTCCCCAGCACTGCCATTATGGAATAATTCTGTTTCCTATGATAACTAAAAACAGACATTACTCATTTAACCATTTGACTCAAAGATGACGTTAACATTTTAGTATAAATTAGGAACAGAATAGTATGGTCAACAAACCTGATATAAAGAATTCATTTACATGTGTGATACTTCTTTCCAAGGTTTAAACTGTAGATTTTTGTTCCTTGTGTTGATTCAAAAGCTATATCTGGCTCAAAAAATAGTAAAACCTATTTATGTAGAGACTATTTACGTCACTGCTTTTTTTCTACCTTCCAGAAACACATCCAAATCATAACGTTTACATTTAACATGCTTACTTACTCCAAAACAGCCATGAAAGAAATATGAAAATGTCTGAACAGAAATACTATTGTATCAATATTTTTATAAAACTCAAACTAGGTTATCTATCCAAAAAATTATTTTTTTCTCAAAAAGCAGTATTTTCTATTTATTGTGGTAACTTGAGACTTTTTCACAAAAGGTATTATATCTCACATAGAATTTTGAAATTTATATTGCTTGTCAAAAATCACCTTTAAACTTTTGAAACTCCAGAGCTACCTTACATGTAATGGCATCATAAGCAACCTTAACTGTCTTCCAATTCCCCTGTAATTCTGGGCTGGAAATAATTCAACAGTATAACAGGAGAGTTAAAATTTCATTTCTTAACATTCGAATCTATAAATAGAGAATCACATGTCAGCATAACTTTTTTACATTACTAAAGAAAATGGACTCAAATTTCTTCTCTCCTATTGTCTTAGGTTTCTATTGCCATGATAAAGAACATGGCCCAAATGAACTTGGAATTAGAATATAAAACACAATTTGAGCTAATTACTTATGCTGTAAAAATTTACCTATTTTAATTCTGACATAATATAATCTAGATCAAATGCAACACATAGATTCACAAGGAAAATATCATAGTTGTGGCTTAGTGAAAATAATTACAAATGACAGCACTCTCAGTGGTCTTCATTCTAACCTGCTTAGTTACAAATCAATAGTAAACATTTTTTTTTTCCAAATTTCATTTTCTTCACTATAATGAAGGAAGGGCAGGATTCAGATCCATGAATTAAGTTGTGAGAAACTTTTGAAATTTGAGTAACATTTCCTTCTCATCTTTCATTTTCGCTAAATTTAAATAACTGTGTGATTATGTTTATTTTCACTTTTTGCTGGTAACAACCTGAAAAGATACAAACATACAGGTTTCTATATGCCTATAGGTAGAGGACAGTTCATGTGATGGGTATGTATCCTTATTTTTCTAATCATCTCATGGATCATGCAAACCTTCTCTAGAGCAGATGATTAAAAATACAAAACATACAATACATCTTTGAATTTCAAGAAACAGGAATAAAAAGTAGGATTTTTACTTTTGTTCTTTTCCTTTGTTTGTTTGCTCTTACATCATTGGTAAAGACTTTAGGTTACACAATATTACGTGTGTTTTCATTTCCTGCTTTTTCTTTTTCTTCATTAAGATTAATCTTCAGAAATAGCATTCAGTTTCCTGATTTCCTTTGAAATATCAGTTGGGGACAGGGCTCTTATTTTTGTTTACTTTCTACCATCAGGCTATGAGACTAAAGGCAATTGAATTTTTTCCCATCTTTTGGTTTTTGTCAGGGAAAACTATTTAGTATCCTTTCTTTGCAAAGCTTTGCTGCTCAACACCATTAAAATAAAAATATTAAAGAGTCTCATAATATTTCTCCTGAGAGTTAAGGGAAGACTTGTATTAGATTCCTAAAATCAAATGACCAGTTTACAATTTTAAAAACTTTTATGAATTTTATTTTATATGTATAGACATGTACCTGAGTGTGTATACATATACACATACATATATCAGGTGCTATACACATTACATGTGTATAGATGCCTGTGGAGTACAAAACAGTGCATCTGATATTCTAGAGCTCCAGTTACTATCAGAGAGGTGGGAACTCATCCCAGGTTTTATGCAAGAACTGTGAAAGCTTTCATCCACAGGGCTATTTCTGCAGGTTTCAAGTTCCACAACTTAATGTTAGCTTTATGACTTGGTAGGCTATTCAAATGCTTCCTTTTTCTGACAAAGGATGAATTTCTTTCTATTGTAAATAATTTATGCAAATTAGGTGAAATAGGTGCTATGAATGTCTGAATCTAGAACTGATGGTAACAAGTGATTAAATACTTATTAATCTTTCCAGAGCTTGGCTTACTTTTTATTATTCATATTTTAGACTAGTATGTTGTTAATGTTATATGTATGTTTAAGCAAAGAAAGTATATTGTAGTTGGTTGACTTCTACTCTTGGCTTTTTTGTTCTTTGGGGGGACTGCCACTCATTTCCCAATAAATCACCTGGAGGCTTATTCTTTCTTAAGAATGTCTAACCTTAGCTTGGCTAGTTTCTAGCCAGCTTTTCTCATCTTAAATTACCCCATCTAATTTTTGCCTTTGGCCTTCTATCTTTTTCTATTTCTGTACATCTTTCTTTTGTTCTTTCTCCATGACTTGCTGGGTAGTCTGGTGGCTGGTCCCTAGAGTTGTCCTCTCCTCCTCTTTCATATACTCATCAATCTTTTCTGCTTTCCTTTTCTCCTTCTATTTGTTTCTCTGCCTGAGAGTTCCATCTATCCTTTTTCTTTCCTTGCTATTTATTGGCTGTATAGCTCTTTATTTGCGCAATCAGGCATTTGAGACAGGCAAAGTAACACAGCTTCACCAAGTTAAACAAATGTAATATAAAAGAAAGCAACACATTTTTGCATCATTTAAAACAAATATTTCACATCTTAGACAAATGTAACACATCTTAAAGTAAGTTCTACATCAGTATGTTTTTTTTTTTTTTTTTTTTTGCCCTGAATTATCGTCCTCCAGTATTTTTCTCAGATAAAGGAACAACAATGAAATGTCAGTATTTTACAATCTGTTACCTTTTTTTTTTTTTTTTTTTTACCATCAATACTATTATTTTTAAGGGATATTTCTTTTACATCTGTTGAAATGGTGTTAAACAAAAATTTCAATATTTATGTTTTTGTAATATGTAATTTAATCTTTAGATGAGTCACAGATTTTTAGTTCACACTCACCTATCAACCCCTTCATCATGATAAGATGCTCTATTAATATATTGCTTCCAGAGGAATACTGACAATTCTCGGGTCATTCACAGGCAAGTAAGATTCAGCATGTTTCTCTATCCTTGCCATTATGCTGATGTGAATTAAGGGAGGGAGCATAGTAGAATACAGGTGAAAATAATGTCATTGTGATTAGTTTAACAAATAGGCTGACTGGTAGATAGCTGAACAAAATGAATTTCGACTGGAAAACCAACCTGAGAATGATGAGATTAATCAGGGCCTAGTTAGAGGAGTTTCCTGCCAGACTTAGAGGGAGCAGGAGATGAACATGCCATGCTAAAAAAATTACTGCCACTTGGCAGTGTACAAATAAGGAATATAGTTTAACTTAAACTTTAAGAGCTAGGTTGCACTAAGCCTGAGACATCAGTTGAGCATTTACAATCAATATGTCTCTGGGTGATAATTTGGAAAGGGCTCCTGGAACAGGAAGTCTCTACCTACGTATGGCACCAAAATTTCAGGACCATGTAAATCCACATAAAGCCTGGAAATGCTTTAGGAAGGTTCTAAAACTACAAAAGTATGAAATCAAATGTGTCTTCTTGGTAATTGTCTTTGCTCTGGTAGGGCCTGTTGGCTATTGTCAAACAGAGTCAAGGCTCTTTTAAGACATGGTTTCCTGGTTCATGCTGGTGGCACTGGTGGCTTTTAGGAGCTCCTGCTATAGAACATTTAAATGGGTTTATGAGCTTCTATCAGAGTGCTACTTGATGACTGCATGGATGCAAAAACTGCCCAGTTCTGGGGTGGGAAACGTGGCTCTCACCAGTATCTCTGCCATGAAGCTAACCTCTTGCAGATTAATAAGAAGAACAGTGTCAGCTCCAAAAGCTTATGTTTTAGTCTATCCATTGCTTAATAGTATAAAGACTCATGTGGTCAGAAAAAGTTAGAGTTATGCCTTAAAAACATATTGAGACAAAAAAAGCCCCTAAACTGTATACAGTGTGTTTAAAATATACATAGGCTTAGAAGAGAAGAAAGAAAAAGCATATATAGTCATGGAATTAAATATAGTTTTATTTATTTATTTTTTAATAAATGAAAATATTTAATTGTAGTGGCTTGCTTATAGTTTCAGAGATCCAGTCCGTTATCATCCTGGCAAGGAGCATGGTGGCATGCAGGCAGACATTGTACCTCAGAGTTTAAGAATTTTTGAAATATAGTTTTAAAATAATAAAAGTTTTAAAAAGGGGAGTAATGTAATATAAAAAATATACCCCATAAAGTTGGAAAATACACAGAAAGTCTAAATACTGTATGTTATTGTGTGTCTTTAAAATTTTCCTTTGCTGAGGAAGGAGCAACAGATAAGAGACATTAAATGCTGCTGGATTAAATCAGTCTATATATTTTGAAAATGTCTTGACCTCAAAATGGAAGTCAAAAGATATGCTACTTTCAAAATGGATTTCTCTTTTATTTCTATATTAAATAAAAGACTGCTAATTTTGTTCATATTTAAAGATGAATTGGTCTCGATGTATTTTTCCTGAGATGAATAAATAGTGACCTGCCTGGTCTTTTTTATTGATTTTAGTTTAAAGTCTATTTTGTTAGATATTAGAATGGCTATACCAACTTGTTTCTTAGGGCCAGTTGATTGGAAAGTCTTTTCCCAAACCTATACTCTGAGCCTATGTGTGTCTTTAAAGTTGAACTGTGTTTCTTGTATGAAGCAGAAGGAGGTTTCTTTTTTTTTTATTTATCTTGTTAATGTTTGTCTTTTCATAGGTGAATTGAGTCCATTGATATTAATGACCAATAATTGACATTTCCTGTCATTTTTGGTAGTAGCTTGTATTTTTTTGGGGGGGTTCTTCTGTGAGCTTATTAATTGTTTGTGGTTACATGGGTGTTTCTGGTTTCTTAGGTTGGAGATTTTCATCTATGGATTTTTGTAGAACCAGATTTGTGGTTAGGTATTGTTTAAATCTGGTTATGTCTTGAAATATCTCATTTATTTCATTTTGATTGATAATTTTGCTGGGTACAGTAGTCTAGGTTGGCATCCATGCACTTTTAATGTCTGTATAATGTCTGACCAAGTCCCTTTTGCTTTCAGTGTTTCCACTAAGTAATCAGGTATTATTCTGATGGGTCTGCCTTTAGAGGTCATTTGGCATTTTTCCTTTGCAGTTCTTAGTGTTTTTTCTTTCTTCTGTAGGTTGAGTGGCTTGATTATTTTATGGTGAGCAGACGTGTTTATTTGGTGTTCTGTAGGCTTCCTGTATCTTTATAGGCATTTCCTTCTTTAGGTTGGGAAAGTTTTCTTCTATGATTTTGTTAAATATATTTTTTGTGCCTTTGAACTGGTATTCTTCTTCTTTTTTGATTCCAATTATTCTCAGTTTTGGCCTTTGCATGGTGTCCCAAATTTCCTGGACATTTTGTATTATGACATTTTTTGTTTTAGTGTTTTCTTTAACTGATGTATCTATTACTGCTATTGAGACTTCCACCCCAGAGATCTCTCTTCCATCTCTTGGATTCTGTTGGTTATGCTTGAATCTTTTTTTCAGATTTTCTATTTCTACCTTTGTCTCGAGTTGTGCCTTCTTTATTGCTTCTATTTCAATTTTTAATTCTTGGTAAATTTCTTTTACCTGATTGTTTTCTCTCTTTTTTTAATTTTTTTCCCAGCTTTGTTCATTGCTTCTAATTTTCTATTTGTATTTTCTTCTATTTCTTTCAGGGAGTTTTTTATATCATCTTTTAATGCTTCTATTAGTTTCATAAAGATGTTTTTAAGGTTGTTTCTTTCTGTTCCCTCTCCATTGTTATGTTTGGCTTTTAGTGGTTTGTTGGTCTGAGGGCTCTTAATCAAGCTATGTGTTCAGAGGGTCAGCTGCTCTTTTGAGGTTGCAGTGATATGGTGCCAGTTGTCACTTCTTGACATCTCACCTCTCAGCTGTGCACCCAGGTACTCTGCTATTTCCCCACTGCTATCATGCCAGCTGTGTTCTGGGCAGATTGTATTCTGTGCCAAAGTTGACTGGATGTCTCAGGACCTGGGTTCAGGTGGCAGAAGTCACTGTCTGATTTATTTTGATTTGAAGTTTATTTTGTTAGACATTAAGATAGCTACATCAGCTTAGGACCATTTTATTCATAAACTTATTTTCCAGCCCTTTAATCTGAGGTGATGTTTATATTTGAGTTAGAGGTGTGTTTCTTATATGCAGCAGAAGGCTTGATCCTGTTTTAGAACCCGTTCTGTTAGCCTGTGTCTTTTTGTAGCAAACAGTCCATTGATATTATGAGTTATTAATTACCAGTGGTTTCAGTTGTTATTTTTTGTTTTGTTGTTGGTGGTAATGTATATGAGATTCTTTTCTTTAATGTAAGGTTATATATTTTCTGTGTTTTCATGGGTGTAGCTAACTTCTTTGTTGAAGTTTTCTTTCTAGTACTTTCTTTAGGCCTTGGTTTGTGGATGTGTATTTTTTAAGTCTGGTTTTGTCATGAAATACTTTGTTTTCTCCATTGATGGTACTTGAAAGCTTTGCTGGATAAAGTAGTCTAGGCTGTTATCCATGGTCTTTTAGTGTCTGCAGAACAACTGTCTAGGACTTTCTGGCTTTTAGAAAGTTTCCATTGAGAAGTCATGTGTTATTCTGATTGGTCTACCTTTTATGTTACTAAGTTTTTTTTTTCCTTTGCTGCTCTTAATATTCTTTCTTCATTCTGTATGTTATTGTTTTGATTATTTTGTGGTGAAGGCACTTTATTTTTGGTCTATTCTATTTGGTATTCTGTAAGCTTCTTGTACTTTCATAGGCATGTCATTCTTTAGGCTGAGAAATTTCCTCTACAATTTTGGGTGAATAAATTTTCTGTGCCTTCGAACTGGACTTCTTCTTCTTCTTCTTCTTCTTCTTCTTCTTCTTCTTCTTCTTCTTCTTCTTCTTCTTCTTCTTCTCCTTCCTTATTATTCTTAGATTTGGTCTTTTAATATTGTACCAGATTTCCTGGATGTTTTGTGTTAAAAATTTGATGGATTTAACATTTTTTTTCATTTTTCATTATGAATAAAGTCATATTTTCTATCCTTGTATATCTTTATTCAAGGTCCCTTTCCCCTCCCACCCTCTCCAGTCACTCTCTCTTCTCCACATCTCCCCATCTCCTCCCCAGCATGGGCAGGAGGTCCCAAGGTTCCAATATTGCTCAGTTCAGCATCCACTCCTGGCAGATCCAGTTTCCTCACTCTAGCATCAAGACTGAGTCAAGTGTTCCTCCAGAGGGATTTAACATTTTTTAAATCTATGAATCTATTTCCTTTGTTGTATCCTCAGCACCTGAGATTCTTCTATCTTTTGTATTCTGTTAGTGATGTTTGACACTGTAGTTCCTACCTATTTACTCAGATTTTCTTTTATTTCTTTTTTTTTTTTTGCTTCTATTTCACTTTACAAGTCTTTGATTATTTCACTTTATTCACCTGTTTAAATTTTTTTCTTGGCTTTGTTGTATTACTTGAGTTTCCTTAATTGTTTTATTGTTTTCTCCCAATTTTCTGTTTTGTCTTTTCCTCTATTTCCTTAATTTGTTTACTTTCTCTTTAAGGGTTTCTAACATTTTCATAAATTTATTTTCAAGGTAGTTTTCCACTGCTTCAGCTTCATTGGGATATTAATGTCCTGCAGTTGTAGAAACTGTAGTTTGTTGAAGGGCTACATTGCTTTGAATGTTGTTGAATGCATTCTTATACTGTCTTCTATCCTTTTCTGCCTCAAAATCAAACAGTTAGAGCCTATGTCTCCACGGGTTTCTCTGTTTTCAATGTTTCCTCATGAATTGCTATTCTCCCAAATGCTGTGCTTCCTGACTATTCTTCCAAGTTGTGGAAAAAGGAGTGTGTGTCTAGAATGGACTCTGGTGCCTTGGAGGTGTTAGAGACAGGGACAGCATAGGGTGCTACTGTTTTTCTGGGCCTAGAATGGATGTATGGGAAGGGCCAGGTATGTGTCCTTGGTGCCTGGGCCTGGAGAACTGGGAGATTACCTGTCCTGAATTGCTGCAATAGGGGTGTGTTTGTTATGAACTTTCTCACAGGTCAAAGCTTACCCCCCTCTTCAGTGAAAAGTGCACTCCAACAAGGCCACACCACCTAAATATTTTAGTCCTTTCAAACATTCAAGTCTGTGGTGACTAAGCATTCAAATTATTACCCTATGTGGGTCATTTTTATTCTAAACAGCACAGAGGGCTACAAGAACCTAGAGGGAAAGATGTATACGGACTGAGTAACTAAAAATAAAAATATGTGCAGAAGAATTATAAAATTCCGTTAATTTCCATGGTAATTTAAAATCTGCTTTAGTCAAGATGGAGTTGCTATTTGGTATACTAGATGTGAGAACAGTGCTATACTAAGAGAACATGAGTTAGTAAGTGAAACTCTCACTGTCATGCAAATGTTATCTAACTATGTACTATTGGTCAGAGAGGCACCAAAAGTACCCAAATCAAGGTGTACTATTGTCATCACTTGAAGTTACCCACGTTAACTATATAGTAAAATCCAATTACTGAAATCATCACACACTTTGGTTGTAGATCATAAAAAAAATAATTTGATCTGACCAGGAATTGACCTCCCTGCTGAAGAGAATTCATAGTACTGAGAGATGCTATACAGTACACACACTGGACTCTGTACATAATAAGAAACTGTCAGGCAAATTGTGCCCACTGATGCAATGGTGTCAAGAGAGTTTGTTAAGTGGAGAAGTGACCTCTCTCTTTGTTAGATACAAGTACCACTCTGCCAGAGAAAAAAATGTTTCTGGATCTGCAAACCACATCAAGACACAAATAAGTTAATTGTTCAAGGGAAAAGCTGATTTTTGTTGTTTGGCTTAATGTTCAGGTTGTCCATAGATTTTTATTGCTCTGAAACTTTGTCAAAAAGAAGCATCTCATAGCAGTAGGTAGTGGTCAATGCAGAAACTCCTAACTATTCAACATGCAGAGAAAAAAAAGACATATGGTGATGGAGTGTCTATATAAGTATCCTTCTGGAAGGCCCAGGAAATATTGTGAAGAAGGGTGGGAAAAAATGTAGAAGCCAGAGGATGGAGAGTAATGCGGTAAAATGCTGGGCTGGCTAAGGTTATAACAAACAAAACCTTACAACATCTATTTCTATAATACCTACACAAGGTCAAGCCAATTCATTATTTTAGGACAGGTAGGGGATTATCTCAGGAGGTCCTATCCCTTACTGAAATGTTGTTGTCATTTGCTGTCTGTTGAAGAAGAGAGATTCACTTTTCTTTAGGAGTTGGCCATTAGACTAGTAGTTTCATACTAGATGATTCCATATATATGCAAATATGAGCATCACTAGTTAGATTCAGCAAGTTATTTAAAGAAAGAAGAACATCAAATTTGGAGAAAAATATGTGGAGTAGCCTAGTTGCAGTTGGAGGGAAGGCCTGCTTTCTGGTTTGAACAAATGGTCATGATAATAGAATATCCTGAGTGACTAATGATTACCTAAAGTCTGAAATGCTCTTTAGTGAAGGATGCAATTACTCAGGACTATGTGGTTTTATGACCACAAAGTAAGCCAAGTTCCATGGAAAACACAGATTCCTCAGGCGTCCTGGACCCAGGAATTGGCAGAGGCTTGCACTGTTGTGCAACCTGAGGCCTTTGCCATGCAAATGTCAGAGCTGAACACTTCCTACTCTGAACAAGAAGAAACTTTCCTGATACTAAGCAGTGTTCAGAGTTGCAATGTCACATGAAAACTTTAAATAGAATGATGTCAATTTTCAGTTGTTGCCTATTTTGGAAACTAGAGTGAGAGATACTATGTTTTAATCTATGCATTGGATATAGAATGTAATAGACCTACATAGAATGAATATTCTTAAATAGCAGTGCTTATTACAGAAGTAAAGGCAGACTAGATTTTACCATATTAGTTTTGAAAAAATGCAATGTAGATATTTTAAGAATAAGTTTCTGAAAAAAATGCAGTTGATCTAAACATATCTGTACGTAATTTAAAAATCTTATAATGCTACTCTAAGGTGAATTTAGTAATTAATTGTTTCTTAATATTTTTTAACAAATTGAGATGTAATCTAGCCTACTTCTAGAAATAAAATCGTGGGGCTGGAGAGATGGCTCAGCGGTTAAGAGCACTGTCTGCTCTTCCAGAAGACCCGGGTTCGATTCCCAGCACCCACATGGCAACTAACAACTGTCTGTAGTTCCAGTTCCAGGCAAAACACCAAGTCAAATAAATAAATAATAAATAAATAAAGTTTTTTTAAAAAAAAGAAATAAAATCGTTTGAGTTATACATGTATATAAGAGAATTTATTTTTTTATTATAAATAAAGAAGTCACATTTTCTATTCTTGTATATCCTTAATATCCCTTCCCCTTCCCACCAGATCAGGTCATACTTTCATCTCCACATCTCCCCATCCCCCCATGGGCAGGCGATCCCAAGGTCCCAAGGTCCCATATTGATTAGTTAAGCCTCCACTCCTGTCAAATCCACTTTTCTTCCCCCAACATCAAAGTGAGTCAGGTGGTCCTCTAGGGAGAGTGGGATCCAAGGAGTCAGTCCAAGGTGTTTCCGATCCCAGGCTGTTCAGTGGTTGTGGTTTGCAGCTTGAGCAAGCTTTGCTTTTTTTGTTTTGTTTTGTTTAGAGTCCACTAATGAGTGAGTACATCCCCTGCTTATCTTTCTGGGTTTGTGCTACCTCGCTCACAAGGATATTCTCGAAATCCATCCATTTGCCTGCAAAATTTAGGATATCATTTTTTTCTTACTGCTGAGTAGTACTCCATTGTGTAGATGTACCACAGTTTGTTAATCCATTCTTCAGTTGAGGGGGATCTAGGTTGCTTCCAGGTTCTTGCTATTACAAATAATGCTGCAATGAACATAGTTGAACTAATGGCATTGGAGTACTACTGTGCATCTTTAGGGTATACACACAGAAGTAGTACTGCTAGGTCCTTGGGGAGATTGATTCTCAGTTTTTTTCGATAGGTAGGATCAACATAGTAAAAATGGCAATTCTACCAAAGGCAATCTTCAGATTCAATGCACTGCCCATCAAAATCCCAACACAATATTTTTCAGATCTTGAAAGAACAATACTGAATTTCATTTGGAGTAACAGGAAAGCCAGGATTGCCAAAACAATTTTGCTCAACAAGAGAACCTCAGGAGGCATCACCATCCCTGACTTCAAAGCTATACTATAGAGCTAGTGTAAAAAAAAAATGCCGGGTTTTTATTACTGTAGCTCTTTAGTATTACCCTAACTGTAACCCTAACCCACTGGCATAAAAACAGACTTGCGGATCAATGGAACAGAATTGAGGAGCCAAACATTAACCCAAAAAGCTATGAACACCTGATCTTCGACAAAGAAGCCCAAAATATTCAATGGAAAAAAGATAGTATATTTAACAAGTGGTGTTGGCATGGCTAGATGGTAGTGTGTAAAAAATGCAAATAGATCCAAGCCTGTCACCCTGCACAAAACTCAAATCCAAGTGGATCAAAGATCTCAACATAAACCCAGCCACTTTGAACTTGATAGAAAACAAAGTGGGAAATACACTTCTACGAATTGGTACAGGTGACCACTTCCTAAATATAACACCAGTGGCACAGACACTTAGATTAACAATCAATAAGTGGGATCTCCTGAAGGTAAGAAGTTTCTGTAAAGCCAAGGACACTGTCAATAGGACTAAACGACAGCCTACAGAATGGGAAAAAATTTTCACCAACCCTACAAGTCATAGAGGTTTGATCTCTAAGATATATAAAGAACTCAACAATCTAGAGCCCAAAACATTTGAGTTTTAAAAATAATTTTAGTTAGACTCTAATAAAGTGTTTCTATATAATAATAAAAGATAGGTTATCAATTTGCCATGGAAAAATTTGAATGAGATGATTTTAGAGGGGTTAGAGAGAAGAAAGAGAGGTGAAAAGTGATTTTATTTCATTTTAATTTGAAAAGTATAAAGTTTCTTTTTTCAAATATTCTGATACTTTAAAGGGACAGTATTAAGTAGCTGTTTTATTTCCCATGGTGAAGTGTTTAAATAGGTGATATGTTATGTACCTTGGGACCATAGGTGAATAGTTCATTGTACCAACAATTAACAAGTCATTGTTTACTCTAATTAATACAGAACATGCATCAGACCTAGGCTTAATGTTAACACAATAAATTAGCAGGGAGCATATACATAAAGAGAAAAGGGCTGTAGAAACAAAAAATAATGTCATATGAGAGGTGAAAAAGAACAAGAAAATAGTAACATTCAAAATGGAAACAACATAAATGTCCTTCCTTTCCTTTTGTTTCTCATATTCATAGACATCTAAATACTCATTAATAGCTAGTAAACTGTAGGAAAATATCGAACTCTTCACCTACACACTATCAATAAGTGTGATCCTGATTATTTAGCTTACACTACACACACATACACACACACACACACACACACAAACACACACCAACAATTTAATGTGTAGATGACAAGCACATTCTTCTCATTTACATAAACATTGACTTCACAAGAATAAATCCACTACCTCCGGCCAAAAAGTTTGCTTAAATTCATTTAAATTCCCCCAAATCTTCAAAGATCATCTTTCAAGTATTCATTTCAACAGTTATATTCAGGCAGTTTTCCTCACTAGGGTGAGTTTTCTCAGTGGTTATACAATATTTAAACTGCAATGAAAAGGACACAGGATTTGTTTTCAATTTATTGGTTAGCTTTTTTGTTGGATACTAGGTGTACAGATGGCATCTAATGCACAGTCACCAATTCACAGTACATTTCAATCATCAAAAAAAAAAAATCAAAACCAAACAAAACACCAAATCAAACAACCACATCCACAGCTGCTAGGAGATGGCATTGTGAGTAAAGTGCTACAAAAGCATAAAAACCTAAGATTAAGTCCCCAGCATCCACAAAAATGGTGGTTCTGATGTATATATCCATAGTCTCAGCACTGAGCTATTAAAGACAGAAGGATCACAGGAGGATCATAGGGGCTGGCTGCCTTGCTGCCTAGTCAGCCTCCATTACCAGAGGTTGAACAACAGGTTCAGTGAGAGCTTCTATCTCAAAAAGCAAGTTGAATAGTGTGATAGGGTTGAATAGTGTGATAAGGAAATAAAATCAATGTGGACCTCTTGTCTGCATAGGCACTGGCATAGTCACACAAATGAGCATACACACACACACACACACACACACACACACACACACACACACACCACTTATGGAATGGATAAAGAAAGGAAGCACAATACATCCTTGCTTGTAGTAGAAAGACAAGTTATGGACTCAGCCTTTGCAAATACAAATCATTAGAAATTCACCTATCATTTGGCACATCACTTTTTGTTCTGGATGAAGCCTTGATAAGCATTTCACTTTTATTGAAACATCATAGTCTCTTTAATATCATAACCTATTTTCATGCAAATAAACTGAGTAAAGTACTATGCGGAGAGCACCAATCTCTTGTGTCATTAGCATATCACCATAGAAAACTAGATAGAAAGCAATGGAGACATATAGTCATTTAGGCTGACAGCCCTGGGACTTTACATATCATGTTTAAGTTTAGATTGATTTGAAAATGCTCCTAGGACCTTCAAAATAATTAGTTTCTCAAACATTAGAGTTGATTCTGTTTCATTCACAAAATCACTGTGAAATACTGAGTTTTTACACTGTTTTTCAAGATGTTCAGTTCATTGGAGTTTCTTGAATTAGAGTCTATGTAACTGCGGAGAAAGGGGTGGGACCTGAAATATTTTCTTACTCCATGGGTCTTCCAAAGCCTGGCAAGTGAAAACTATGTCTACATAACTTCCTTCTATTTCTGGCAAAAGTTTAGTTTTTCTAATTATCCCCAGCTGTAACAGATTCAGTAGTTTTTGCCTAGCTTTATGTATCTCTAACTTTAACATTTTTATGCCTTCTATATGAAGTATTAGGCCTCAAGATGGCAAGACTTTTGGAAAGGTAGATAAGGATTTGATCATCTAAAAAGAGAAATAAAACATACTTTACAAGTCATTGCATTGTTGTTTGGCACAAAACAAATAAAGCACACTATATCCGATTTTGGAGCCTTGGGCATCATTTGTTTGTAAAAATGTTTTCTCCTTTATTAATTTTCTTTCTTTCTAAAGAACTCAATTTAAGATGCGTAATTTTAAATATACCGTTGTCTATGACTTACCATTCAAAAGACTCTTCATGTTTTGGTGAACAACAGTCTTCAATTGGATGAAGGATGTCTTTTAGCTCATTTATTTATACTAATTATATTGTAATGATGATTTAAAAACATTCAGAAGAAAAATAGCTTTAACAGAAGAATATACCACGTAACCAAGACTATGTAGTTATGAAAATAGTACATTCATCCAGTCTCTGGACATGTTTCTCCTTATGTTGAGTTTGGTCTGTTTGACATTATCTTTTTATTACTTTTGTGAAGATTTAGAATCAAGTAAAAATAAATGAGGGAAAAATTAACAGCAGCCATCTTAATTTACAGCTGGTACATTTTCTAGTAATTTTAAAAGATTGAAAATGATAGTTTGGGGAAAGTTAAAGTACCATATTTACATAAGCTGCAATAGAACCCTTTGTAAATGGCAACGACACATTTGTATTTTAATCAAAAAAAAAAGCTTACTAATTTGAAAACCAGGCAATGCAGACAGTATTGTTTTTTTCTAAGATGATTAACATGCTCAGCAACAATAGAATTTGTTTGTATTGATATTTTACAGATATTCTTAGACTAAACATGGCATATTTACACATGGTTACATAAATCCACTGTACAGGTAAAATGCTTTACACTGATCTTAATCCATTATTAATTTAAGATGTTATAAAAATATGCATTTAATTTGTTTTTGTCTTGTGCTCTGTTAGGAGTAGGAATGAATGAGTAATATTTCAATCTTGCACACCTTTCATAAGCAGCTAGATCTGTTGCAGCAGTCTGAAGGAACTGAAGAAGTTCTTTGGTTGATAGCAGGGTCACAGAGTTCAAGTGCTCAGAGGACCTACTTTGCATATTTAATTGTATGGCCTTCACTATCTATGCTAATGCAAGTTCTCTGGCTTTCATATTCTCGGAGTCATTTTCCTATATCTATACCTTTGGGGCCAGATCTATTGTGTTGCTGAGGAGAGATATAAGGACCGTTATTCTGAGTGCTGTAGTTGATGATAGACAGGAACAGCTCTCCCATTCATTTGACTTCAGGGCTCTTACACCTGCCTCAGGCCTTAATGGGTGACAGAGGGCATCTCTCCCCTGCCCATGCCACCATATGGCAGATGAGTAATGGACACAGCTCTCCCATGTTCACACCAGGGCTAACTCACCCATACCACTACCAACATGTTCAGCTCTCCTGTGCTTGGAGGCCTTTTTTAATTGAGCTTCCCTCTCCTCAGATGACTTTAGCTTTGTGTCAAATTGACATTAAACTATCCAGCACAGCCTCAAAGAATGATTTTGACTTCCTAAACAGCTATTTACTGCCAACTGCTGCTCAGTAGCGAGTAGTGCTTGATGACCACCTATTCTATTAATGGTAGAATTTGGACTGGCTTAATCTTATTCAGCTACTATACCTGTAATTACTACTGTGAGTTCATGTGTGAAAGAGCCATGCCATGTCTAGAATAAAGCACTTTACTGCATTCCTCGTCAGTGTTCAGCTTCTGGAGTCATCCTTCCTCTCTCTGCAATGTTTCTTAAGCTTTGTGGGAAAATGAGGTAGATACAGATTTCCCATGCACAGCTGAGAATTAGCAAGGGCTTATTCCCAGCATTTTGACAAGTTTTGATCATTAACCTTTACCCAGTATGAAAAACACTTCTCTGACTAATGTGGAAAATAGAACTATTCTGTGAACATAAACATAAATATTTAGAAAATGCTTTAAAAACATTGTCATTTAGGTCTTTCATGTTTTTGGTTAGAATTACCCCAAGATACTTTATGTTATTTGTGGCTATTGTAAAAGATTATGCTTCTCTGAGTCTTTTCTCTGCCTGTTTATTATTTGTATATAGAAAGGCTAATAATTTTTTTGATTAATCATGTAGCCTGCCACATTACTAAAGATGCTTATCGGCTATAGGAGTTTCCTAGTAAAAATTATGTGAACACTTATATATGCTATCATATCACCTGAAAATAGCAAAAGTTTGACTTCTTCCTTTCCAATATATATTCACTCGATCACCTTATATTGTCTTATTGCTCTAGTCAAAACTTCAAATACTTTATTGAATAGATATAAAGAGAGTGAACCGCTTTCCATGTAGTCAGATTGGTGACTAACCCTAATTGTTATCATAGAACCTACATCCAATGCCTGATAGAGGCAGATGCAGACACCCAGACACCCAGACACCCAGAGCCAAGCACTTGGCCTGAACTCCTGGAACTCAGTTTGAAGAGGGGGAGGAAGGACCAAAGGAGCAAGGGGAAGGTCAAGAACACAATGAAGAAAACCAGAGAAACAGCTGACCCAAGCTAATGGGAGCTCATGACAGTAGACTAACAGCTGGGTAGTCTGCATGGGACCAAACTAGGCCCTCTGAATGAGGATGACAGATTCATAGATCTATCTGTTAGTGGGTTACTTGGCTATGGGACCAGGAATTATTTCACTTATATCAACTGGCTTTTTAGAATCCACTTCCTATGATGGAATGCCTTGCTTAGACAACACAGAAAGGAGGGGCTGGGTCCAGCCTCAAATTTGTATGCTAGCCTGTGTTAACTCTTCAAGGAAGGACTTATGCCTTTGAGAAGTAGATGTGGAGTGAAGGGAGGAAATCAGGAGGAATTGGAAAAGGGGAGGAAGGGGGAATAATGAATGGTACATAAAAAGAACAAAATACTTTTTAAAGAAAAAGAAAAACTACAGTATACTTTCTTGTAGGGTCAATGACCTCCCTAACCATGAATTTTGCCTCTCCTTGTAGCATAGTATTAGATGTGAATTTCTCTTTGTGGGGCAAGCCTCAAATCCAATAAGAATTTATGAATTATATCACTATTGCACCAGCAGGTACATCTTGCTTCATAGGTTGGTACTATAGCATGTGATCCAGGTAATGTCTAAGAACACTGATTTCATTTCTTTCTTTGCATAATATCTTTTGTACAAGAAAAACAAGTAAGCAGAGAATTTATTGATAAATTCAAGATTTATTTCTGTATGTCCTTCAAAAAAAGTATGTTGTATCTTCAATAGTGGGATCTTACCATCTAATTACCATGAATAAACAAGAGTAATGAAAAATTGTTGCAAATTTGATGCTACCCTGAACTATGTAGTGAGAGCAGGTCAGTCAATACTGCATAATAAGTTACTATCTCAAAGGAAAAAAAAATAGTACCTCACTAAAATAACATGCTGTTAAGTATTTTGTATAATTAACAATACATATAATTTAAATTAATATTGCTGAAATATTTTGCTACTGTCTGAACTTACAATTAAGAATACATAGCGATTACTTCTTGTATTTTTATGTGTAGACTTTTGTTGCAGTGATGAGAGAGGAACCCAATGCTTCTTGCATGCTTTGAAAACCCTCTAACATGGACATACAGCCCAAGTCCTGGTTCTTTATTATAAATAGTGAATGAAAATTCTAGGTTAAATATTATTAATATTTTTACAGTTTATTCCCACTAAGAAATATGACCTTATCTTCTTACGACAAATACATATGCATTCTTTCCTATGTATGTCATTAATACAGCTTTGTTCACAGAAGACTGAATTTTATACCAAGAAAAAATTCTAGTCCAGAAGTAGGCACTAGGTTCAGACATGCCTGGACAGGCCACTTGTTTCAGATGACTGCCTTACCCTCCACTTACCCCCTTCTCCAAATATATCTGAAGGCCAGGTAATCCTCTCTTCATGAACTCCATGAAAGATTACTGCAAAGCTGTACAACTAAACAAGAATTCAAGTTAATTAGCTTGGAGTTGGTTCTACTCATTGTTTGATGCTTTATCGGCTTTTCTGCTTTAATTTAAAATCCCCTACAAAAGCAGCTGGGACCATGCCACTTTTTTAATATCCTCTAACATTCTGGTCCTTTAAACTCTGTCCAACAGCTTTACACAGCACATGACTCTTGTTAATAGCCTTGATGATGGTTGATGGCATTAAATTCACCACTGATTATATCAAAATGAATTAGTTGCTCGGTACACTTAAAAACATGGTAAACTTTACAAATGTGTAGATTTTTATTTCTCTATATCTTTTCTCTTGTATCATGATTTATTTTAAATATGACCATATGATTTGCTAATGCACTTAATTATTTTTGAAAGTGCTATTTTTAAGATCCATTTTACCACAGAAATAAGATCTGTCTAGACATTTACTCCTCAGAATTTCCCTCTACCCTCTGCACATGTGTGTATCAACATTCAAATTGCTTTTATCTCTTGTTTAATAACTTATTTTCTGAGAATAGTATAGCAATGTGGAAAAAATGAAGTCTCAACTCTGCTGTGGGTTTTCCATTCTGGTGAAATTATCTTGAACATCTGTGGCTTATTTATTATTATTTTTCACTTGTTATGCATGGAGGTTTGATGATTTTCTTACATTTAATCATGATTTTGCTAATCTATCAGGTAATAGCTGCTATGGGACTATCCTCTTGTATACCGTAAATATATGTCACTGTAAGTATAGGTTTAACAAAACACTGACTGGCCAAAATCTAGCCATACAAAAAGTATAGGTGGAGTAACCAGAAGAGAAGAATTCTGGGAAGAGGAAGAACAGAAACACCTGCCAGACACAGAAGGATAATGAGTATGCTGTTCTCAGCAAAGGTACCAAACCACATCGCTAAACACAGAGAAGAACTATGGAGTAATTTACAGGTAAAAGTTAGCAAATAATAAGCCTGAGCCATAAATCAAACAGTTTATAAGCCTTTGTTTAATTATTTAGAACTAAATGGCCGCTGTGCCAGCTAGGAAGGACAGAGAAACTTCAGACTACAAGTAACATGTTTAGAAAGTTGGTAAAAAATAAACATATCCTTGAACATCTCCAACATAATTGCTTATTTCTAGCAAATAGATATTGATAATACTTGGCATTCTGCTGCAAATATCTGTTATCTTATTTCCCTTTCAGGGTACATTTTCATTCAATGTATTCTCATTTTCTCAGCAATATAGTGCATTTCCTATTATAATATACCACCTCCAGATCCTAAGCTGATACTGACAGATGAGAAAAGAACACTGTTTTGTGGCATCCCAGTGTTTGATACCAACATTTAAAGTCTGGTGTTATTCATTTTACCTGATGTCTCTTTCACTGTTCATGTTTTCCTTGTGCCCAACACTGGCTCATTTTGCCACTCTAATCCTTCAGCTGATAATCTAAGATATATTCAATGTTGAGAACTATCCTTCACTGTATTAGGAAAAGTCTTGAAAACTTCTTATAAGGTTCTCAAATATCTTGAACAAACATCTATGCTTGCAAGCATTTTTTAAAAAAGTTTTAAATAAGGCATCTTATTAGAAATTAAAGTCTTACTTCCTATCTGTAGCTGAGATCCATGGCTTCCAGAAAGAATAACTCTATTTTTGAGTTGTGATTCCTTGTCCAGTGTGTGTCTGGGTCACAAAGAAAACAAAATAGAAACCCTTAAGACTCAAAAGCACCATTTAAGAGCCTAGTCAATATCTTTATCATCCGAAGTCCCATCCTGAGGGACTCCTGCTTATTTATATTTAAACTCCCATTTTAATAATTAAATAGATAAACGTTATCATAAAAATTCAAGTAGTGATGTTAAGTTTCAGAAGATAAACTTATTTTTTCAAGGTATTAAGTCTAAAGGAATAC
>PVIH01017978.1:0-40019 GCA_004025045.1 Sigmodon hispidus | reverse complement strand
AAAATGGGGTTCAGATCTAAAAAGGGAATTCTCAGCAGAGGAACTAAGAATGGCTGAAAGGCACCTGAAAAAGTGCTCTTCATCTTTAGCCATCAGAGAAATGCAAATCAAAACAACTTTGAGATACCACCTAACACCTGTTAGATTGGCTAAGATAAAAGGCACAGATGACAGCCTATGCTGGAGAGGATGCGGAGCATGGGGAACACTCCTCCATTGTTGGTGGGATTGTAAGCTTGTTCAGCCACTTTGGAATACAATATAAAGGTTTCTCAGAAAATTGAGATTCAATCTCCCCAAGGACCCAGCAATACCACTTCTGGGTGTATACCCTAAAGAGGCACATTCACACTCCAAAGGTTTTAGCTCAACTATGTTCATAGCAGCATTATTTGTAATAGCAAGAACCTGGAAACAACCTAGATGTCCCTCAACTGAAGAATGGATTAACAAACTGTGGTACATCTTCACAATGGAATACTACTCAACAGTAAGAAAAAAATGATATCCTAAAATTCACAGGCAAATTGATGGATTTGGAGAATATCCTCCTGAGCGAAGTATCACAAACTCAGTGAGATAAGCAGGGGATGTACTCAATCACTACTGGTCTCTAAACAAACAAACAAGAAAAAAAGCCAAACGTGCCCAAGCGGCAAACCACAACCATCGAACAGCTTGGGATCAGAAACACCCTGGACTGACCCTTCAAACCCCAGTCCAACTATAGGAACACCTGACTCACTCTTGAGGGAGGGGGTCAGAACTGGATTTGTCCAGGCGTGGAGACTGATCCAAGCATTATTTGGTCAGTGGGACCATAGGACTGTCTTCTCCCTGCCCAGGGAGGGGATGGGGAGTTGCAGAGAAGAAAAATGACCAGATGTGGTGGGAGGGGGAAGAGACCTTGAATAAGGATATACAAGGATGGAAAAAAAAATTCAGAGGGAAAGCTGAACACAAAGAAAATATATGTGTAGCAATCTTATCTGTATTTCCACCCTTGATAAGCCGTGCTTATGATTCTTATCCTCTGTATAGTTATTGTTAACTCTTCCGCATTTTAATTTTTTTTACTGTTTTTTTTGATAAATATAAAATAAAGAAAAAAAAGCCTAGCTATTAAAAATTCTGAATGCCATATTCTCCAGGTCTCTGAAGTATTTAAAGACAGCCTATCTACCACAAATATATCTATATAGCCTCAAAACATACCAACATGGCTACATATTTGATTATTTTGGATGACTAGCTACTAACCTGAATATTTTAATTATCCTAAATATTTTGTTCATCAAAATAGACCTTAAGAACTAGAACTGCCCCCGCAGCACCATGTTGGTCGGCAAGAACAAGCACCTGATGAAAGGTGGCAAGAAGGGAGCCAAGAAGAAAGTGGTTGATCCATTTTCGAAGAAAGATTGGAATGATGTGAAAGCTCCAGCTATGTTCAACATTAAGAACATAAGGAAAACACTAGTCACAAGAACCCAAGGAACCAAAATTGCATCTGATAGCTTCAAGGGTTGGGTGTTTGAAGTGAGCCTTGCTGATCTACAAAATGATGAAGTTGCATTTAGAAAATTCAAGCTAATTACTGAGGATGTTCAGGGTAAAAACTGTCTGACTAACTTCCATGGCACAGATCTTACCCGGGACAAAATGTGTTCCATTGTCAAAAAGTGGAAGACTATGATTGATGCTCATGTTGATGTCAAGACAACTGATGGTTATTTGTTCCATCTGTTCTGTGTGGGTTTCACTAAAAAATGAAGCAACCAGATATGAAAGACTTGCTATGCACAGCATCAGCAGGTCTGCCAGATCCGGAAGAAGATGATGGAAATCATGACCCGAGAAGTGCAGACAAATGACTTGAAAGAAGTGGTTAATAAATTGATTCCAGACAGCACCGGGAAAAACATAGAAAAGGCTTGCCAGTCCATTTATCCTCTTCATGATGTCTTCATTAGAAAAGTAAAAATGCTGAAGAAACCTAAGTTTGAGTTGGGAAAACTCATGGAGCTCCAGGGTGAGGGTGGTAGTTTTGGAAAAACTACAAGAGATGAGACAGGTGCTAAAGATGGATGAACTGATGAATATGAACCACCTGTCCAAGAATCTGTTTGAAATCCAGATTTTTAATAGTCACAAGTAAAAGTCTTATTTGTGAAAAAAACTATAACTGTACTTTTTCATGATTTTATTAGTCTCTGGTCACTGGATAAAATAATGGGTTTGTTGTGATATTTTTATGCATATTTATAACAAACTTTGATCAAATTCACCTCTTTTAATTCTTTGCATACATATCACATATTTTTTTTTTACAGAAAACTCTTGTTTATTCAAACATTAAACTCTGAGACAAGTAGAATGTGTGGATTTTTTTTCCACTAGTATGTATCACTACATGGATTTTCACTCTATTTTTATATTTATATTTATTATTTGGTGTTTTTACATTATGCACCCCATCACACACAGATATCAGACCTCTCAGTATTATGCCCATTTTTATGATCTCTTCATTCACAAAGCCACCCATTCATGCTGCCCATTTGCTTACTGGAGCATAATTAAACTCGCTGTGGCCAAACCCTTAAAGAAAACAAGTCTTTCTTTACCTACCCTTTGCCAGCGGCCATCAATGCAGAAGTCAGTTGTTGTGTCATTTAGCTATGTTCTAGTCTTGAGTTCTTGTGTACAATGACATCTCTCTTTTTATTTGTTTTTAAGTCCACTAATGAGTGAGTACATCCCTGCTGCCATTTCTGGGATTGTGATACCTCACTCATGAAGATATTCTCCAAATTCATGCAGTTGTTTGTAAATTTTAGAATATCTTTTTTTCTTATCCATTGTATAGATGTACCACAGCTTATTATTCTATTCCTCAGTTGAGGGGCATCTAGGCTGTTTCCAGATCCCTTCTATTATGAATAATGCTGCTATGAACATAGTTGGGCTAATGCATTTGGGGTGTGAATGTGCTTCTTTGGGGCATATGTCTAAGAATGGTTTTGCTGGATCCTTGGGGAGATTGATTCCCAGTTTTCTGAGAAACCACCATACTGCATTCCAGAGTGGCTGAACAAGTTTACACTCCCACCAACAATGGAGGCGTGTTCCCCTTGCTGAGCATCCTCTCCAGCATAGGCTATCATGTGTGTTTTCAATCTTAGCCATTCTGACAGGTGCAAGGTGGTATCTCAAAGTTGTTTTAAATTGCATTTCTCTGATGGCTAAAAATGTTGAGCACTTTTTCATGTGCCTTTCAACCATTTGTAATTCTTCTGCTGAGAATTCCCTTTTTAGTTCTGAACCCCATTTTTTAATTGGGTTATTAAAGGTTTGGGCTCTAGTTTCATGAGTTCTCTATATATTTTAGAGATCAATCCTCTGTCACTTGTAGGGTTGGTAAAAACCTTTTCCCATTGTATAGGCTGTTGTTTTGTCTTATTGACTGTGTCCTTGACTCTACAGAAGCTTATGAGTTTCAGGAGGTTCCACTTACTGATTGTTGTTCTTAGTGTATGTGCTACTATATTTAAGAAGTGGTCACCTGTGCCAATGCATTGGAGGGTATTTCTCACTTTCTTTTCTATCTAGTTAAGTGTGGTTGGCTTTATGTTGAGGTCTTTGATCTACTTGGATTTAACTTTTGTGCAAGGTGATAGGTTTTGATCCATTTTTATTTTTCTACACACTGACATCCAGTTATGCCAACACCATTTATTGAAGACACTATCTTTATTTCATGGAATATTTTTGGCCTCTTTGTCAAAAATCAAGTGTTTATACATGGGTGGGTTAATGTCTGTGTGTTTGATTTGATTAAATTTATCCACAAATCTGTTTTTATGCCAGCACCAAGCTGATGTTTCTTGTTTTAAAATTATTTATTTAATTGAAATATACTTTTTTCTTTATTTATTTTGTATTTATCAAGAAAAACAGTAAATTGAATTTAAAATGCTGATAAGTTAACAATAACTATAAAGAAAATAAAAATCATAGGCATGACTTATCAAGGATGACAATGCAAATATTTTGCAACACAAAAAAATTACTTTGTGTTCAGCTTTCCCTCTGATTTTTTTTTCTATCCCTGTATATCCTTATTCAAGGTGCCTTCCCCCTCCCACCACATCAGGTCATTTTTTCTTCTGCACAACTCTGCATTCCCGTTCTGGGCAGGCAGCAGACTGTTCCATGGTCCCACAGATCAATAATAATTAGTTCAGTCTCCACTCCTGGCAAATCCAGTTTTATCCCCCCTCCCTCAAGAGTGAGTCAGGTGTTACTCTAGGTGGAGTGGGATCCAAAGGGTCAGTCCAGGGTGTTTCTGATCCCAAGCTGTTCAGTGGTTGTGGTTTGCAGCTTGTGCATGCTTTGCATTTATCTTGTTTGATTTTTAAAGACCACTAATGAGTGAGTACATCCCCTGCTTATCATTCTGAGTTTATGACACCTCACTCAGAAGGACATTCTCCAAATCCATCCATTTGTGTGCAAATTTTAGGATATCATTTTTTCTTACTGCTGAGTAGTACTCCATTGGGTAGATGTACCACAGTTTGTTAATCCATTCTTGAGTTGAGGGCATCTAGGTTGTTTCCAGGTTCTTGCTATTACAAATAATGCTGCTATGAACATAGTTGAGCTAATACCTTTGGAGTGTGAATGTGCCTCTTTAGGGTATACACCCAGAAGTGGTATTGCTGGGTCCTTGGGGAGATTGATTCTCAATTTTCTGAGAAACCACCATATTGCATTCCAAAGTGGATGAACAAGCTTACACTCCCACCAACAATGGAGTATTGATCCCCTTGCTCCCCATCCTCTCCAACATACGCTGTCATCTATGCCTTTTATCTTAGCCAATCTCACAGGTGTTAGGTGGTATCTCAAAGTTGTTTTGATTTGCATTTCTCTGATGGCTAAAAATGAAGAGCACTTTTTCAGGTGCCTTTCAGCCATTCGTAATTCCTCTGCTAAGAATTCCCTTTTTAGATCTGTACCCCATTTTTTGATTGGGTCATTCAAGGTTTTGGGCTCTAGATTCTTGAGCTCTTTATATATCTTAGAGATCAGTCCTCTATCACTTGTAGGGTTGGTGAAAATCTTTTCCCATTCTGTAGGCTGTCATTTTGTCCTATTAACAGTGTCCTTGGCTTTACAGAAGCTTCCTAGCTTCAGAAGATCAGACTTATTGATTGTTGGTCTTAGTGTCTGGTGCCACTGGTGTTATATTTAGTAAGTGGTCACCTGTGCCAATTCTAAGAAGTGTATTTCCTACTTTCTTTTCTATCAAGTTCAAAGTGGCTGGGTGTATGTTGAGGTCTTTGATCCACTTGGATTTGAGTTTTGTGCAGGGTGACAGGCTCGGATCTATTTGCATTTTTCTACACACTTCCATTCAGCTATGCCAACACCATTTGTTAAATATACTATCTTTTTTCCATTGAATGTTTTGGGCCTCTTTGTCAAAGATCAGGTGTTCATAGATTTTTGGGTTAATGTCTGGTTCCTCAATTCTATTCCATTGGTCCACCAGTCAGTTTTTATGCCGGTACCACGCTGTTTTTATTACTGTAGCTCTATAGTATAACTTGAAGTCAGGGATGGTGATGCCTCCTGAGGTTCTTTTGTTGAGTAAAAAAAAAATTGTTTTGGCAATCCTGGCTTTCCTGTTATTCCAAATCAAACTGAGTATTGTTCTTTCAAGGTCCAAACCATATTGTGTTGAGATTTTGGTGGGCAGTGCATTGAATCTGTAGATTGCCTTTGGTAGAATTGCCATTTTTACTATGTTGATCCTACCAATCCAGGAACATGGGAGAGCTTTTTATTTTCTGATATCCTCTTCAATTTCTTTCTTCAGTGATTTAAAATTTTTGTCAAATAGGTCTGTTACTTCTTTGGTTATAGTTAGTCTAAGGTATTTAATACTATTTGTAGCTATTAGTAAGGGTAATGTTTCCCTTATTTCTTTTTCAGCTCTTCTATCTTTAGCATATAGAAGGGCTACTGATTTCTTTGAGTTTATCTTGTATCCTGCTACATTGCTGAAGGTGTTTATCAGCTGCAGCAGTTCTTTGGAAGAATTTCGTGGGGCACTTATGTATACAATCATATCATCTGCAAATAGAGATATTTTCACTTCTTCTTTTCCAAGTTATATCCCCTTAATCTCTTTTCATTCCCTTGTTGCTTTAGCTAAAACTTCGAGAACTATATTGAATAGATAAGGGGAGAGAGGACATCCTTGTCTAGTTCTTGACTTTAGTGGGATTGCTTTGAGTTTTTCTCCATTAAGTTTGTTACTGGCTGTTGGCTTCTTGTAAATCGCATTAATTATATTTAGGTATTCTCCCTTTATTCCTGATCTCTCCAGGGCTTTAATCATAAAGGAGTGTTGGATTTTGTCAAAGGCTTTTTCCACATCTAAGGATATGATCATGTGGTTTTGTTCCTTTAGTTTGTTTATATGATGGATAACATTTACAGTTTTTCATATGTTGAACCAGCCCTGCATTTTTGGGATGAAGCCTACTTGGTGGATGATATCTTTTATGCATTGTTGTATATGGTTTGCCAAAATTTTGTTGAGAATTTTGGCATCAATATTCATGAGGGAAATTGGTCTGTAATTCTCCTTCTTTGTTGTGTATTTGAGTGGCTTGGGTATTAGGGTAGTTGTGGCCTCATAAAAGGAATTTGGCAATACTCCTTCAGTTTCTATTGTGTGAAATAGTTTGAGGAGTAACGGTAGTAATTCTTCTTTGAATGTCTGGTAGAATTTGGCACTGAAACCATCTGGACCAGGGCTTTTATTTTTGGGGAGGTTTTTAATGACAGCTTCAATTTCCTTAAGGGTTATAGGCCTGTTTAGGTAATTAATCTTATCTTCATTTAATTTTGGTAGATGGTACCTGTCCAGGAAGCTGTCCATTTCTTCTAGGTTTTCAATTTTTGTGGAATACAGATTTTGAAAATATGATCTGATAATTCTCTGTATTTCCTGGGGGTCTGTTGTCATGTCCCCCTTTTAACTTCTATTTTTGTTGCTTTGAACACTCTCTCTCACTGATTTTTGATTAGTTTGGATATGGGCTTATCTATCTTGTTAACTTTCTCAAAGAACCAAGTATTAGATTCATTGATTCTTTGTATTGTTCTTTTTGTTTCAATTGTGTTGATTTCACCTCTAAGTTTGATTATTTCCTGCTGTCTACTCCTTCTAGGTGAGTTCACTTCTAATTCTTCTAAGGCTTTCAGTTGAGCTGCTACATCTCTACTGTGGGATTTCTCTAGTTTTTTCATATAGGCATCTAGCGCTATGAATTTTCCTCTTAAGACTGCTTTCATTGTGTCCCACAAGTTTGGATATGCTGTGGATTCATTTTCATTAAATTCTAAGAAGACTTTGTTTTCTTTCTTAATTTCTTCCTTGACCTAGAGATGGTTCAGCTGAGTGATGTTTAGTTTCCATGAGTTGGTATGCTTTCTTTGGGTTTTGAAGTTGTTGAACTCTAACTTTAGGCCCTGGTGGTCCTATATGTTACAAGAGATTATTTCCTTTTTTTTTATTTGTTGATATTTGCTTTATGACCAATTATGTGGTCAATTTTGGAGAAAGTTCCATGAGGAGCTGAGAAATATGGATATTCCTTTGCGTTTGGGTGGTGGCTTCTGTAGATATCTATTAAATCCATTTGCATCATAACCTCTTTTAGACTCCTTACTTCTCTGTTGAGGCTCTGTCTGGTTGATCTATCCAGGGTTGAAAATGGGGTATTGAAGTCTCCCACTATTAGGGTGTAAGAATTGATGTGGGATTTGAGCTTTAGCACTGTTTCTTTTACACAAGTAGGTGCCCTTATATTAGGGACATAAATATTCAAGATTGAAATCTCCTCTTGACCAATTTTTCCCATGATTAATAAGTAGTGACCATCTTGGTCCCTTTTTATTGCTTTTAGCTTAAAGTCTACACTGCGAGATATTAGGATTGCAACCCCCACCTGTTTCTTAGGACCATTTGACTGGAAAATCTTTTCCCAGCCCTTTATTCTAAGCCTGTGTCTGTCTTTGCAGTTGAGGTGTGTTTCTTGTAGGCAACAGAAGGATGGCTTCTGTTGTATCCATCTTATTAGTGTGTGCCGTTTTATATTAGAGTTGAGTCCATTGATATTAAGGGAAATTAGTGACCATTGATTGATATTTCCTGCCATTTTTGGTAGTAACTTGTTTGTATTTCCTTTCTCTGGAGTAGTCTTCTGTGGAATTATTGATTGTTTGTGATTTCGTGGGTATATCTGGGGTCCTTAGGTTGTAGTTTTCCCTTTAATACTCTCTGTAGTGCTGGATTGGTAGATAGATATTCTTTCAGTCTGACTTTGTCATGAAATATCTTGTTTACTCCATCTATGGTGATTGATAATTTTGCAGAGTATAGTATTCTAGTTTGGCAGTCATGCTCTTTTAGCGTCTGTATGACATCTGACCAAGCCCTTCTAGCTTTCATCATTTCCATTGAATAGTCAGAAGTTATTCTGATGGGTCTGCCTTTATATGTGAGTTGGCCCTTTTCTTTTGTAGCTCTTCAAATTTTTTCTTTGTTCTGTATGTTTTGTGGCTTGATTATAATGTGGTGCACTGACTTTTTTTTTGAAGTCAGATCTATTTGGTGTTCTGTAAGCTTCTTGTATCTTTATAGGCATTTCCTCCTTCAGATTAGGGAAGTTCTATTCTATGATTGTATTGAAAACATTATCTGTGCCTTTGAGCTGGTATTCTTCTCCTTCTTCTATTCCTATTATTCTCAAAACAGGTCTTTTCATGGTGTCCCAGATTTCCTGAACATTTTGAGTTATGGCTTTTTTAGTTTTACTATTTTCTTTGACTGATATATCTACTTGACCTACTGAGTCTTTCACTTCAGAGATTCTATCTTCCATCTCTTGAACTCTGTTTGTTATGCTTGTATCTGTGTTTCCAACTTTTTTCTTCAGATTTTCTATTTCCTTCTTTGCCTCATTTTGTGCCTTTTTTATTGCTTCTATTTCAGCTTTTAGTTCCTGGCTTGTTTCTTTCATAGATTTTTTTATCTCTTCCAATTTTTTGTTTGTATTTTCTTCTATTTCTTTAAGGCTATTTTTCATATCTTCTTTGAGAGCTTCGGTGATCATCAAAAATGAATTTTTGGTTTTGCTTCTTTCTGTTTCCTCTTCTTTGCTCAATTCAGGTCTTTTATTTCTAGGAATACCACTTTGTTCTGGGTTACCTTGTTGTTCTTTATATTATTATGTAAGTTTTTGCACTGGCATTTGCCCATGGCTTTAGTGGTTCATGATTAGGTCGCTCCTGGTCAGTTGTCGCACTCCGGCTTGTGTGTCTCCTGTGACCTCTGAAGAAAAGGTCTGCTAAATCACTACTTCTGCACTGTGCAGGGGACTGAATTTCAAGTCTTCAATCTTTCTCTGTTTGACCAATTGGAGGAGGGTTGGCGACCGTGCAAACTCCCTCAGCAGCAGCTGGGGGGAACATGACAGTCAGAGTTTATCTGCACCTGCTCCAGAGTGCACTGGGATATGCTCTGCAGATAGCACCCAGTCCCGGAACTTGAACCGGAGCCACCAAGCTGATTTTATTAGTGTTGCTCTATAGTACAATTTGAAGTTGGTGATGGTGTTGCCTCCCGAGGTTCTTTTGTTGAGCAAAATTGTTCTGGCAATCCTGGCTTTCCTGTTATTTCAAAAGATATTGAGTACTGTTTTTTGAAGGTCTGTAAAAAAATTTGTTGGGACTTTGATGGGAATTGCATTGAATCTGTAGATTGCTTTTGGTAAGATTGTCATTTTTCACTCTGTTGATCCTGCCTAACCAGAACCATGGAAGATCTTCCCATTTTCTGACTTCCTCTTCATTTTCTTTTTCAGTGATTTAAAATCTTTGTCAAAAAGATCTAATATTTCTTTGGTTATAGTTACACCAGTGTTTTTAATGCTATTTTCAGGTATTATAAAAAGTGATGTTTTCCTTATTTCTTTTTAACCTCTTTTATCTTGAGTGTATAGGAGGGCTACTGATTTCTTTGAGTTCATCTTATATCCTGCTACATTGCAGAAGGTATTTATCAGCTATAGAAGTTCCATGGTACAATTTTGTGTGTCATTTATGTGTACAATCTTGTCATCTGCAGAGATAGTTTGACATCTTTTCCAGTTTGTATCCCTGTAATCTCCCTTTGTTTTCTTATTGTTTTAGCTAAAACTTAGAGAAATATGTTGAATAGATAAGCGGAGGGCGGCAGTCTTGTCTAGTTGCTGATTTTAGTGGAATTTTTTTGAGTTTTTCTTCAATTAGTTTGATGTTGGCTGTCAGCTTTTTGTAAATTGCCTTTATTATATTTAGGTATTTTCAATGTATTCCTTATCTCTCTAGGATTTTTATCATAAAGCCGTGTTAGATTTTGTCACAGGCTTTTTCAGCACCTAAGAAACTGATCATGTGGTTTTTATTCTTCAATGTGATTATATGATGGATGACCTTTACAGTTTTCTATATGATGAACCATCCCTTCATTTCTAGGATGAAGCCTACTTAATCATGCTGAATAACTTTTTTATATGTTGTTGGATTGCCAGAATTTTGTTGAGGATTTTTGCATCAATGTTGATGAGGGAAATTGCTCTGTAATTCTTTTTCTTTGTTGTGCCTTTGAGTGTCTTGGGTTTCAGGGTTATTGTGGCCTCATAAAAAGAGTTTGGCAATATTCCTTTGATTTCTATTGTATGGAACAGTTTGAGGATTAATGGTATTAGCTCCTGTTTGAAAGTCTTTTAGAACACTGTACTGAAACCATGTGGACCTGGGCTTATTTTATTTGGGTGACTTTTAATGATACCATTAATTTCCTTTGTTGTTTTAACACTGTTTAGATCTTTAATCTGATCTTGATTTAATTTTGGTAAATGGTAACTGTCCAGAAAGCTCTCCATTTTTTCTAGGTTCTACAGTTTTGGGGAGTATAGATTTTTCAAAGTATGACCTGATAATTCTCTGGATTTCATGGGGGTTTGTTGTTATGTCCTTCTTTTTATTTCTGACTTTGTTTATTTAGATCCTCTCTGTCTGGTTTTTGGTTAATTTGGATAAGGGTTTATTTATCTTATTCACTTTTTCAAAGAACCAACTCTTTAATTCATTGATTTTTTTGTATTGTTCTTTTTGTTTAAATTGTGTTAATTTCAACTCTAAGTTTGATTATTTCCTGCCATCTATTCCTTCTAAATGAGTTTGTTTCTATTTGTTTTAGGACCTCAGCTGTGCAGATTGATTTTTTTTTGTATTGGATTTCTCAAGTTTTTTCATGTAGGCATATAGTGGTATGAATTTTCCCCTTAAGACTACCTTTATTGTATACCATAATTTTGCGTATGTCATGAATTCATTTTTGTTATATTCTAGAAAGTCTTTGATTTCTTTCTTAATTTCTTCCTTGGCCCAAAGGTGGTTCAGTGGAGTGATGTTTAGTTTCCATGAGTTGGTATGCTTTCTGTGATTCTTGATGTTCTTGAACTCTAACTTTAGACCATGGTGATCTGAAATGATACAAGGAGTTTTACACATTTTTTGGTACCTGTTGATATTTGCTTAATGACCTACTGTGAGTCCAATTTTACAGAAAGTTCCATGATGTGCTCAGAAATATGTATATTCTTTTTTGGTTAGGTTCTGTATATATCAACTAAGGCCTTTTGTGTCATAACTTCTGCTAGATCCCTTTTTTTTCTGTTGAGTTTCTGTCTGACTGACCTATCCAAGGGTGAAGGTGGGGTATTGAAGTCTCCCACTACTAGTGTATCAGGTTTGATATGGCATTTAAGTCTTAGAAGTGTTTCTTTTACACATGTAGTTGTCCTTGTGTTGGTAATATAGATATTCAGGATTGAGATTTCATCTTGGGGCATTTTCCCTGAGATGATTAAGTAGTGACTTTCCTGGTCTCTTTTTATTGATTTTAGTTTAAAGTCTATTTTTTTAGATATTAGAATGGCTACACCTGCTTGTTTCTTAGGGCCATTTGATTGGGAAGTCTTTTCCCAAACCTTTACTCTGAGCCTGTGTCTGTCTTTAAAGTTGAGGTGTGTTTCTTGTGTGCAGCAGAAGAATAGCTTCTGTTTTTGTGTCCATCATGTTAGGGTGTGTCACTTCATAGGTAAATTGAGTCCATTGATATTAAGGGATATTAATAATGATCAATCTTTCCTATCAGTTTTGGTACTAGTTTGTATTTTCTTTTTTGGGAGGGGTGTTCTTCTGCAGGCTTATCAATCTTTGTTGTTACATGGGTGTTTCTATTTTCTTTAGGTTGGAGTTTTCCTCTAGGGCTTTTTGTAGGATGAGATTTATGGTTAGATATTGTTTAAATATGGTTATGTTGTGAAATATCTTTTTTACTCCATCTATGTTGAATGATAGTTTTGCTAGGTACAGTAATCTAGGCTGGCATCCATACAATTTTAGTGTCTGTATAGTCTCTGATTAGGCCCTTCTTGCTTTCATTGGTTACATTGAATACTCAGGTGTTATTCTGATGGGTCTACCTGTATTGGTAATTTGACCATTTTCCATTGCAGCTCTTAGAATTTTTTCTTTGTTCTGTAGGTTTAGAGGCTTGATTATTATATTGCGAGGATACTTTTGGGTGGTCTAGTCTATTTGGTGTTCTGTAGGCTTTCTGTATTTTTGTAGGCATTTCCAATCTTTAGGTTGGGGAAGTATTCTTCTATGATTTTGTTGACTATATTTTTTGTGCCCATGAGCTGGTAGTCTCCTTCAATTCCAATTATTCTCAGGTTTGGTCTTTTCATGGTGTCACAAATTTCCTGGACATTTTGTGTCATGACCTTTTTGGTTTTAATGTTTTTTCTTAAACTGATGTTTCTATTACCACTATTAAGTCTTCAACCCCAGAGATTCTCTGTTCCATCTCTTGGATTCTGTTGGTTATGCTTGAATCTGTGGTCCCAGGTCTTTTTTCCAGGTTTTCCATTTCTAATTCTTTCTGGTTTGTGCCTTCTTTATTGCTTCTATTTCATTTTTTTATTTTTTGGTAAATTTATCTCACCTGTTTTTTTTTTCCCTTGGTTTTCTTTATTTTCTTTAAGGGCTTTGTTCATCTCTTCTAATTTTCTCTTTGTATATTCTTCTATTTCATTAAAAGATTTTTTATACCCCCCTTTAAGGCTTCTATTAGTTTTATAAAGCTTTTTTAAAAGTGGTTTCCTTCTGTTCCGTCTTTGTTGTTATGTTTAGGTCTTGAAGCTATAGAACTACTTGCTTCTTTTGATGGTGTCTTGTTGACCTTTGTATTGTTGTATGTATTCTTGCACTGCTATCTGCCTATTGCTTCCCTAATTCACTCTTAGCTAGTTCTTGGTCAGCCCTTAGTGAGTTAGTCATCTATGTCTTTGGCGAGTCAGCTATTCTTGTGAGTTCAGAGTGTTAGGATGCCAGTTGTCACCTCTTGACCTCTCACTTCTCAGCTGTGCACCCAGAGACTTAGCTGTCCCCCAGCTGCTATTACACCAGCCCCACTCTAGACAGGCTGTGATCTGCACAGATGTGTAGTGGCCATTCGGGACCTGGGTTCAGGTAGCAGAACTCACCTTCTGATCTCTGATCTCTCAGCTGTGCTTTTAGGAACTCCTCTGCTTCTCTACTGTTCTTTTGCCAGTCATGGTCTGTACAGACTGTGTTCCTATCCAAAGCCAAGTCTCTTACCTCTAAGGCATGTGCCCAGGGCCAAGGGACTCAGCTGTTCCCCTGCTGCTAATTTTCCTATTGTGTTCTGGGTAGGCTGTGCTCCATGCTGAAATAAAGTGGCTGTTCTGGACCCAGGGTCCCTAGAACTGTACATTATATTTGAAAGTGTGTATCATAATTATAATGCCCTAAACTACAATAGAAATATATATACAGTATAATAAAAATAATTTATATTTATATCAATATACAAAAATACATACCAATGTAAAGTATTTGATGATAGTAGTTAATAAATAGCTTAAACAAGATAAGAAACATGCACAGAATAACAAAAATAATCTTGTTTGAATCAATAAAAAATCTATACCAACATAAATATTTGAGTAGTAGTTGCTTTTTTAGTTTGAAAGTAGATTACTAATCTATCCTTTTATTCTATCATTTTTTTGTAAGACCTTTATTTTCATTCCATGTTTTTTCCCTCTGCTCAGGTGTCTGTAGAGCTCAGAACTATCCAGCAGTGGCTCCAACCCACTCGGTGGTCTACGCTGTGGGAGCTGCTGACTAGTTCTCAGTGGCTGGCAGGGCACTCCAATCTTCAGTAGAGAACTTTTGGATGGGCACAGAGGGAACTTGCACACCCTCATACCAGTTGGCCACCTCTGGATCAGCAGCAGTGAAGTTAGGAAATGGTATGGTCCATTCACCCTGAAACTCCTCCTTGCTCATGACCTTATCAGCAGCAGCCTGCTCCTCTTTCTCAATCCCTCTAGGTCTCTGTAGAAGTAAAGATCTAGCATAACCTCCCATGAGTGTTTATGGGAGATAGTGTCATGCATGTGGAGTACTTCCTGGGCTAACATCCACCACATCAGACCCACTGAGTGACCCCCCCTTATTGTTACATATGTCTTTATGTAGAAATGACAATGTCTACATAGCACAGAGGAGAGTCTGTGTTACATAGAGCAATGGTGGGTAGGGTGATGTAAGATGCCTCTGTGAGGGGCTGGTGTTCATACTGAGATCAGTGACCACTAGAAGTCATGACTCCTTGAAGGCTGTCTGGATCTGGTTAGTGAAGGTCCCAGGAGTGAACTAGCCAGCAATTGGGGTGGCTCCACTGGCTGCAGCAAACTTCAGCAAGGCTTTTTACCCAGTGTTCCTGGAGGAAATGATACTCACATCAAGAGTGTTCTCAATGGCAATGATAGCCCAGGCTGCCACAGCTTCTCCCAGATCCTCTTCAGATTTATGATGTAGATATCATCACTTTTGTAGATATACTGCTCCGTCTGAAAGTTAGGGTTGGTGCCACCTGTGGATATATGTTAAATATTTAATAAATCCTGGGATATCAGAAAGGCCACATAGTCAAATCCTAGGCAGACAGCTCAGGAAATCCTTGATCCTTGAATACAAGGATAAACAGCTGAGTCAATCACACACACCTTGAATATAATGATAAACAGATGAGTCAATCACACACACACCTTTAACTCCAGCACAGGAAAAGGCAGAACTGGTGACCAATATTCTTTATCTCATAACTCAAGAGACAGAACTTATTCTGTTTCTGTGATTTCAAGGCTACATGCTTTTAATCCTAATCTGGATGGAATAAGGTATATAAGGGCCTGTAGAAACCAGGCAGAAGGCAGAAGCAACTGATAAAAGCAACAAACAGAAGAGAACAGGAGTAAGGTTGAGAAAGCTGCAAGACAGTTGGGTGACTGTGGTGCTTTCTCTCTCTGATATTTCAGCCTTCACCCAATATTTGGCTCAGAGTCTTCTTTTCTTACAACCCAAAATTGTGCTACTGCATCCACCTAAGTGGGTTCTTGCAGCAAGGAATTTGAGGACATTCTCTTCTTCCATCTGCAGGACATCAAGGGCTCCTGACATTGTGTTAATTTTCCCTTTAAGATACAATGGGAATCAAAAGAATCCTGTATAGACCATCCCAGAGCAATGCAGAAAATCTGTTCTATCATTTCTATATAATCTTTTCAGTTTTTAGAATGAGATCCTTAAAAAATTCTTCTTTGCTTCACTTTTTCCTAGACAAGCTCAAGAATTTGTAAGCAACATTACTAAACAATGACAAATATCCAATGACTACAAACCACTCAAATGTTCTCAAAATCTTAACTGATTGTCTGGGGTTGACAGCATTTTTAGGGAAGCCTGAGAAAACTGATATAAAGATGAAGTCCTGGGAACTAGTCTCAGTGTGACGGGAGAGTACAAGGTCTATCTAAAGTTGTGACTGGAGTAGTCTATGATGCTGGATTACCTTACCTAACTGCCCTGAAATTGTCTCAAGTAGTTTTTAGTCTAAGCTGATCTTTTGAAGTTGTCAGCTTAGTTTCACTACCAAAATTCAGGTAGAATTTTTGTAGGGCCTCCTTAATTTTTTTGACATTTCAAAGACTGCTGTTAGGAACAGTCATGTTTTACTGAAGAAAACTTAAAGTTTTAAAATGTCATATACTACAGATCTCAGAAAATCTATTAAATATACTCAGTGTACACAAGCTTACTTTCTGAATACCTGCTTCAGACTCATTGAAATTACATACAGGAAGTTAGAGGAAATTTATTTTTAGATTTATTTAGTGGTCTATATGTCCATTAATATTATGACCAATAATATACATATGTATGTTATTTTTATAAATTGTTAGATAATATTTGTACCATAAGAAAAGTTTTTTTTTAAACTTTATTTATTTATTTATTTATTTATTTGCCTTGGTGTTTAAGGGTCAAAAAAAGCAAAGGATCATGAAATTAGTGACAATAAATAGTATTTTAATTTTTTTCTTCTATCCCATATTATACGGCTTTTTTTGATATAATCCAGACTTTGGATCTTTCTTTAATAAGCATACTTGTGTTTAGAGAAGAAGAAATCTATGCTCCAATTCCAAAGCCACCATTAAATTTTAATAATTGTATTGTGACAACAAAATCTATTTGCCTTATATGTATGTATAGAACAGAGAAAACCCTTTTGAAAATTTATAACTCTTTTGTTGGAAATATGTTATACTATTAAGAAAACTTACTGTTTTTCTTGTCACATTTTTTTTCTGGGTTGTGTGTTCTTCTTCAGCTCATTTATCCAGTGGAACTTCAGATTCTAAACTTGATTGTATTTATTCTGGCAAGACAAAAGCAAATTTCTACCCCAATTCCAACATTGGGGAGTGTCCCATTCTGGCAGGTTATGTTGATGAAACATGACAGATATTTGGTAGTCTTATGTGTTAATTTAAATCAAATGGTCATTTGTTTTGATGAGCTATTACATCTCCCAATCAAGAGGTTTCTCCAGAAGTGGTGGCTGAACTAAGCAATATTGGGACAATGGGACCTTCGGACTGCCTGTTACCTGCCCAGGGAGGGGATGGGGAGTTGTGGAGAAGAGAGAATGACCTTATGTGGTGGGATGGGGAAGAGACCTTGAATAAGGATATACAAGGATAGAAAGTGTGACTTCTTTTTTCATAATAATAAAATAAAAGAAAAAAGAAAAAAAGAGGTTTCTCCTGTTGAAATATAATCTTTATCAGTCTTGATGCTATTTATAGCTTTTCTTCTCTTGTGGAAATAAAAGCAAAATTTCTTCCCCAACATAACCCATATTATGGTTTCCATTCTGAGCTCAACACATCTTTGTAGTACATAGGACAATTTAATTTAGCAGTTATGTTCCTGTCATTCAATATTTATTTGTAGCTGTTATTTTTTTTCAATAGTATTTAAAAATTTAAAATAGTGAATTATTGTGTAATCTATTTCTGAGAGTCTTTTACAGTTTGCTGTTTATTAAGCTTGTCTTTTCAAGTGCAGTTAGATCTTTCAGTAACTACCTGATCTGTAGAATTCTGTGATAAACCTGTAATATGCTTTATATTGTAAAATGCAAAAAAAGGTTAATTTTATTAGACACATGTCCTGGAGCATTGCCAGCTTTAATTTCTACAGATATCCCTATAATGGCCATACCTTTTCTTCAATGTGTAATTACAAAATCTGTTTGTCTTTAGAACTCTTCTTCTCATGGAAATTTTGAATACATGTCTATGGTATAGGGCACAATTTAATTTTCCATTTCCATAAAATAAAACACATCCATTTGCCATTTTTTTTAAAAAAATATCTTTTGAGTTACTTCCTGCATGTTGTAGAAGACATGTCCTGTTTGGTCTGAAAAGTTGGTCAGAATTGGATGTAGTTTTTTTCCCTATCTTTCTAATATTTCAGGTTTCCCCTAATATCTCATGCTCATATTTTGAGGTATAAACTTGTGAAAAAACTCACACAGGCTAAAGCTACACATGACTGGATTCACTTTCCAACTGTCTAGATTTTCTGTTAATATTTAGCCTTCAGCCTGAGGCAGAGCCCAAGACACATTTCTTTTTCATGATCACCTATGTGAGTTGTTCAGACAGAAGCTTCCTTCTTCTGGTGAGTTGTTTTCTTTCTAGACACCTTCCTTGGGTTTCTACCACAGTACCATTAAAAGAATGAATAATTAATGTGGATAAGACAAATGTAATGTCTATTATAAATATTATTTGTTTGATTATTCTTGCTTTCTCCCTAAATATTTGATTTTTTAAAAGTGGTAACTAGGCTGATAATGAGTGTCAAGTTGGTCGATAAGAATGGCAAGATATAAGTATAAGAAAAAAATTGTTAAAACAGATTACAAAGATATTCAGATCCAGATCGAAGACCCAATATCAACATTGCCTTATAATGTTATAGAGAAATATTCTAATACTTTCAAACAGCCATTTTTTTTACATATTCAGCAACCTTATAGAAATTGCCAAATAAGAGAAACCGTATAAGTGCTGAATGAACTTCTGTGCAAATTTTAAATTTAAGGATATTCAAGAAAACAATAATCACATATGGCATGTACTCACCATTGTAAACTAAATGTTAAATTTCTGGTCAACTTGTAATAAGATTATCTTTTAAGACTGAACAGATATTGTTACAGCAGTTATGGAGGCTGGACCACAATTAAAGTGGAAGACATGATAGAAAGATGAAGCTAAAATTATAGAATAATAAAGCATACCTACAGGCATAGAAATATCTCATGATCAACTTCTTGGGGAAAGAGACTATGCTTATATAGACATGCAATTTTTATATTGTAACCACATTCTCAATTTATGCCAAATTCAGCCTTGACTGTTTGTGATAGAATTCAAGAGGTATAAAAAATCGTATCTTTTATAAAAGTGATCCAAAGGCCATTAAAGACCTTTCCCATTTCTTTTTGCGATGATTGACTTCAGGGGTAAACAGAATAGTATAATATACAGAAGCTAGGCAAATAATAATTAAATCTCTGGATTTTAAACATGCTAATTCACAATGCAAAAAAATAGACAATTGGAAACAAAATCAGCATCCTTGAGGAATTTGATCCAGGGTACAAGTAATATGGAATCTTATAACTATGATGACAATTGAGTAGGAGACATTATTTCTGGAGGTTTAAAGATAAATCAAAGTATCAAATGTTCCAATTATAAAAAATAAGGTCACCTAAAAAGGGGCATCTAAGAGAAAGCATTCTTAGAACAATGTTTTTGTTAAGAATAACCCCAACTGAATGCTACTTTTTTTTTTTTTAGAGAGAGAGAATACAGTTGTGGCAAAGGCAGGTATTGAAACAATGATTTCATATCAACAAGGGACAGACAAGATAACCTTTTGTTTTTGGGAAATGCCCTGGGAGGTTTTGTCTCCCCATATAAAATCCAGTTTTGTCTTATTTTGTCCTAGGTTGAGAAAGCCTCTTCCAAAAGTAATTAAATAATCCAATGTGTATCATAAAAAAACATACTGCACTGGGAACTGAAAAGCTATAGACAAGAGAACAAAAAATTAGAAGAAATCATGAATAAAAATTAATAAATATTAGAAAGGGAACCTCCTCAATATTAGAAGAGCTGTGCTTTTGTTCCTGTAGGTAAAGAAAAGCTATGGATATCATCAAAATCAATAAAGAGTTGATATGAACTTTTTATTTAAAAATTTTTCATAAGAGGAAATGAGGACTCACTTAACAATGTGATAATTCTACAAGTTGTAAGAAGAACCCACCAACAAGGGTTATGGTAGAGTTCTGTTTTTGTTATTACATAAAACTAGAAATACCCATCTTTAAGAAGTCAATAGGCCTTAGACATCTTTACATCTAAAGTAGAAGGGTAGACTATCCAGAAAAAAAAAACTTACAAGCAAAGAAAATTGGACCTGTTAGTAACAATATACTCTTCAGGGCAAAGCCTCACCGCTTAACATCTATATGTTTTTATTTGTAAGAAAAGTTGCAGTCCCAGTTCAGTTCAAAATTAAATCTGGCTTTAAAATTGAAGCATGGCTCTCTTTTTTTAAACCCAAGCAAACATGCTTGTAAAAGAAAAATGCAAAAATTTTTGTATCAATACAGAAGATCCACATGATATGGGACAGAATTAGAATAAAAATTGAAAAGTTATTCTATTACTACTAAACTCATAATGTTTTAGTATAATTTTTTTAAAAAGTATAAGGATAGAATATATAACAAACACTTTGTCATGATATTAATGATTATATAAAGTACTAATTGAAGTAAAAGGCTTTATCTAGCTTACTGTTCATATTAAGATAGGGAGATGTTTAGAGTTTTTATACATATTGAAAATATTAAGAGTGGCCAGGACCATTGTCAATTGCATTATTAGAAGTACAGATACTTACTTTTGCTTTTATGTTGACCTTTTAGAGTTTTATTTATTCCTACTATGATCCCTTGGCCTTGGAGATGTAAAATAATGCCAGTAGGGTGGGCTAACGCCCATTTAAATAAGGTCTTTAATTGGAAGTTGGAAAGGTTGGACAATTATTAGTGTTTTATTAATTTACGACAGAGTATTAGCCTGTAACAGATAGAGACAGTGGTTCAGTGGGAGAACCAGACAACAAGGTCAAGCTTTGATATGTTAAATAGGGCAGCCTTCAGCCCCAGATTTGAAACAGTTGTATATGTATATTTACATATATTTGTATGTGTATATGTGTGTATATATGTATACGCACATATTAGGAATAAAAGTTAAAGTTAAGTATTAGCATGTATTAGCTTTCTAAATATTGACCAAGATGGAATCTGGTCAAGGTCACAATCTGGAAACTTTATAGCTTTGTGGCTTTGATATATTTGTTGGAGGGGCTTATACATACAAAACCACAGGAAAAGATACCTTTTCAATAATGCTTTTTTGTTACTTTTTAATAATTAGAATTTTTAGAATCCCAAAAAGTTACCTGGATTAGGAAAAGTTATATTTAAAGAGCTATAGCTCCCAGAATTCCAGGAAGTTGCTTGATCAGCCCACTAAGGTTGGAAAGATAGTCAGATACTTTTCCATAGGGTTTTAAAAAATTCCATAGGGGCATTTTTAGAAGCATCTAAATAGCTGGTTTACATAGGGGTCAAGGAGCATTCATATCATCTGAACTGGTTCAAATCAGCTCTCAGGACATCTAGAGCTCATGAACTTATAGTTATCACATACTTCCAGGGTGATGAATGTCAACCAAGTGTCTGTAATAAAATAGACTGGAGATAAGTTAATATTCAGAATCTTAAGAAAAATCTTACATTTGGAACCCCTTTTGATGCGTTGAGAGGTGGATATAATATTTATGACTTTAATTATTTAAAGCTTATACAAATTTTAGTTTACCGAAGGATATAAAATATTTAGATATATTAGCATTGCCATTGTATTGAAATCTACATTGTAGAAAAGGCAGCTAATTCGTATACATAGTTTTTTAAAAATAAAAATTTTCTTTTTCCTAAACTTCCTTTCTCGCTTTCTCCCCACCCTCCATCACCTCTTCCCACCATCCTCCCATCTATTTTTCAGGGATGACAAGGAATCCCAAGGTGAATCATTTTGAGATGGGATATCTAGTTAAGGTAGGTCTGAGTCCATTTTTTTCAGCATTAAGGCTGGGCAAGTTGGTCCAGTTTAGAACATGGGCTTCAAGAAGTCAGCTCATAAACCAGGAATATATGCTCAGTTTACTACAATGTGCTCCTTGCTGTTTGACTTTGATCTACATTCAAAGGGTCTTATGCCTTTTCATTAAGTTTCATCAGCAGTCATTTTATAGTCTGTAAGCTCCAAAAATCTTGGGTCAGCCATCTCTGTGGGTCTCTTATCATGATCCCTTTTCTCAAATACTTTCTCCTCTTTCACTTCAGCTGGACTGGGAGCTCAACATAGTGCTTAGCTGTGGATCTCTCTGCTTCTGCCTTCATCAATTTTTGGATAATGACAATATGGTGGTTATTTACTTGACTATAGGGATAGTCCTGTTTGGGCACCCTTTTCACTGCTTGGGGGTGCTATCTAGGGATACCATCTATGGTGATTGAGAGTTATGCTGGGTATAGTCATCTGGGCTGGCATCAGTGGTATCTTAGTGTTCTTGTAACACTTTTTCAGACCTTTTAGTTTTCATAGTCTCCATTGAGATGTCAGGTGTGATTGTGATGGGTCTCTCTTCAAAAGTTACTTGCACTTCTTCTTTTGCAGCTCTTAAAATTCTTTTTTCTTCTGTATGTTTAGTGTTATGATTATTATGTGGCAACCAGAGATTTTCGGGGTTGCAAGTTAGTCTATTTGATGTTCTGGAAGCTTCTTTTATTTTAATAAACATTTTTTAAGTTGGAAATGCTTTCTTATGTGATTTTGTTGAATATTATTTCTCTGCTTTTGAGCTGGTATTATCCTTAAATTTCAATTACTCTTAAGTTTGGTCTTTTCATGGTGTCCCATATTTCCTGGATATTTTACCTTAGGAATTTTTTGGGGATAGTGAGTATTTTTGACTGATGTATCTGTTTCAATTATTGAATCTTTCCACACAAGAGATTTTATCTTTCATTTCTTGCATTCAGTTGGCTAAGTTTGCATCTGTAGTTCTGGTTTGGGTTTTTAAGATTTCCTATTTACAACATTCCCGCGGGGTCTTCTTTGTTTTATCTATTTTAGATTTTATGTATTGCACTGTTTCCATCACCTGTTTGCTTGCTTTCTCTTGGTTCCCTAGTCTTTCATTTATAAATTTATGATGTTCTTCAAGTTTTCTGCTTGTCTTTTCCCCTATTTTCTAAAGAGTGTTTTATTTCTTCTTTAATTTTTTCTTTTTAAAGGCTTCTATTATTTTTATAAAGATATTTTAAGGTTGTTTTCTGCTACCTCTTTTATATTGGAAGGTTCAGATCTTGCTGTTGTAGAACCAATAGGTTATAGTGGTGACAATTTATTTTGTATGTTATTGAGTAAATTTTTGCCTTGGCATCTATCTGGTGATAGGGGCAAGTGTTGCCTTTGTTTCAGCTAGCTGTGTTTGGTTTACTAGCTGCCTTTGGTGCATTTGGATGTATTGGAGAACTCTGAGGCAGTAGAGCCTGTATCCCAAAAAGTACTTGAGATGTGCAGCTGGAGCTCTTGTGAAGGAGCTCTCCAGGGAGTGTGTCTCAGGAAGCCACTCAGGAAGCTTACAAGATAGGTTTGTGCCTAAGTATGGGCAAAAACTGACCACTTTAGCAGAGTTTTGGGCTTCTAGCACCTTAAGGGAGCTGCCAGGCAGCCAAAAATGCAAAAAAGGGCTATTTGTTCCCTTTTTTGTTGTAAATTCTTTGAGTGGGTAGAGTTTGAAGAGAGAAGAATGTGGCTTTGTAGTTCATACAGAAGTGAGCTGCATCAGAAAAACATCTTGAACTTTTTGGGTATATGGGCACTGGTTCAAGCTTAGCTACTTTCTCCTCTTAAGCAATGGTGTAGGGAGTAGGAGTTGGGAGTTAGTGGGCTTGTGCTCAGTGGGAGGTATGTGCAAATTAACATTTTGCCACATTGGAAACCTGACAAATTCATTTTTGGAGGAAACAAAGAAGGCAAGTTGCTAGGAGAAAAACTTATTAATGGCCCTATAAATTGGACTAGCTATGTGAAGACTGCCAGAAAGAAAGGAATGGAGATGTGCTCTAGTTGTATTGGGAAGTACTTGAACTTGATACTGAATAGTAAAGATTCAATGATTTTTTAGTTCATTGGAACTTCTTTCATCAGTGCTATACATTTTACATTATTTATTATACCCTTATAACTTGCATTTTTATAACTTAAGCAATTTTCTGGGCTATTTAAGTGGAAGGTTACATATGAAATCTGTTTATTTTTTACTAAAATTCCATGAACAAAACAAATCTGCCTGTATTTTTAACAAGAAACTTAACTACTGAAGTATTAAGTTGCTTGTGGACTTAGGGAAGCTACTAAAATGGCAAAGCTATCAGTAGTCCATCTAAACAACAGATCTCCGAAGAATAAATTTTACCTGAGTAAGCAGAAGTACAGACCAAGCAGCTTCTAGATCTACTAAAATGACAAGAAACTTACTAACTACCACATGGTCCCCCATGCTCATTGGAGACAGAGATCTCCAAGCAGCATCATTCTTCAGTTACCAGGCTCATAAGCTTTAACAGACTTTCTGTGGAGTAGTAACTTGATTGGGGAACCAACTTACCTTATCTAGGCAAAACAGGACAATCAATTCTCCAGTGTTTTGCTTGTCCACAGTCTGGACAAGGTCTAAGCAGCAGTTGCTGTGAAAAGTGGTTATTTTCTGCTTCATGACTAAATATGCTACATTTAATGCATTCTCCAGATGGAAGTTCTTTTTGCTTTTCTGAATTCTTTGAAGAATATAGCAGTGGCACGTCTCAATCCATAAAAGTTTCTTATTAAATATTTAAATGCCATATTCACAGATTTTGAAGCATTTGAGGATCACTATATCTAAAGTAGGCAAGTGTTTTTTAGTTACTTATTTTATTCTTAACTTAAAACTTATCCCAGAAGCTATATATGAAAATATCAAAGATATATATTCTTTATGAGGTGTCTATTAGTGAATTGTATGTCTTATAGGAGAATTTTTATAGCTTTATCTTTAATGAGTTTGAACATAAGAATAACAATTTCTGCTATTTTAATATTGAGATAAGAGTTTTAACTTAGGAATACAATTCATAAAAAAACTGGAATCTTTTTCTATCTTTTTATATTATACAATTATAGAACAAAAGTTTTCTGTATGAATTAGTTTATCAAGGTAGCTACAGATTAACAGTGTTAGTAAAAGAAAAGATGTTATAGATATATTTGATATAATCCAAAATGAGTTTCTGTCAGGTTTGAATGGAACTTAGGTATGGAGAGACCATTTGCCAGACTGCTTGGGTCACCATGTTACACCATATGATAGGAATGCCTCAGTCTCTGCTGTTCAAATGTGGCAATAAGTTTCTAATTCAAGAATAAAGACATAGATCACAATGAAAATTTGTCTAAGACAAAAGAATGTTTCAGCAGTGTAAATAATGCAATATCGCTAAAATTAATACCATCAAGAATGCTCTTATGTCACCAACTTGGCTGATAGTAAGGTATGCCCTTGTATATAAATGCAAGGAAGTACAGCTTTAGTATCTCATTAAAACTATATTGTTTTGAAGCCTATTTTTAATAAACCTTGCCCTCAGAAAAAGATAGGAATTATCATCGAGAAATCCAAAATATTCTAGAGACCAGTTATGTCCTTGGTAGGCCCACTTCATGTGGTGACCTTTATTTAAGATGATGGTGAAGTCACATGATATACTTCTTCCTTCTTAGTCAATTCAGGAGAGGAGCTGCTGTAGCTGCCCAGAATTCCAAATTGGTTTTTTGGTGCCTTTTCTTTATTGGTGATTCTCTGAGAGCATGATGTTTTGAGAAAGAGAGGAATAAGAAGTTCTGCATTAAGTGGGAGACAGCTTAAGGTTTCAATAGACCATAACCCATGACCATGCTTGTACTTCAGGGATAGTGATACCTCCTGAAAATTTATTATTGACCGGGATTCAGAAAAAATTATTCAAATGGGACAAAGTAGAAAAACTTTCATTAAAATATTTTACTTTTTCAGCCTTAAGTATTTCATATGGAAAACAAAACAAAGAAGCCTGAAAAATATACTGTTATATAACCATTTCATGGAGACTAAAATATTCTATCCACAAAGAAAACTGATTAAGATAAGAAATACAACTTTCCAAATAACTCTGAAAGTTCCCAAAAACTAACAGGATTCACTTTGCTTAATGTCTATGAAGACACTCAGGTGTCTCCTGATATTTAAAGGAGGCTTTGACAAACTAACTTACCAAAATAGGATGCCCTATAAGTTGTAACTATGTACATATGCCTGCATGTGTACAGGGTGCTCCAGGTATCTAATATTTATAACTTGTATTCCATTCTGGGTTTGAGTTTCCTGATGACACCTGTCTTTGTGTCCCTTTTGCTCCTGTAAGCACCTTTCCCTATATTTTTATGAGTGTCCCAATAGCTCATTGGTTCAGCAAGATAAACTTCATTGGCATTCATACTTGCTTTCATTGTTAGTTCCTATTTTGAGTCAGTAGATGGATAAATATGTTATGCAAATGTTGGTTTTTTGTGCATGTTAAGAACCACACTACCAGGTACCACACTACAGTTTATCAAACTGGGAAGCAGAAAGGAGAAGAAGAAGACAAAAATGAGAAAAGTGAGTGTTGAAATTCCCACAAAAATCTCAACACATTTTTTTTTTTTTTACAAAGTATGAAGAGCAATACTCAATTTCATTTGGACTAACAGGAAAGCCGGGATTGCCAAAACAATTTCGCTGAACAAAAGAACCTCAGGAGGCATCACCATCCCTGATATTAAGTTATACTGTAGAGCCAGAGTAATAAAAAGAGCCTGGTATTGGCATAAAAACAGATTTGTGGATCAATGGACTCAAATTGAAGACCCAGACATTAACTCACACACCTATGAACACCTGATTTTTGACATAGTGGTCAAAAATAGTCAATGGAAAAAAGTATTTTCAAGAAATAGTGCTGGCATAACTGAATGGCCATGTGTAGAAAAATTCAAATAGATCCAAACCTATCACCCTGCACAAAACTCAAATCCAAGTGAATCAAAGACCTGAACATAAACCCAGCCACACTGAACTTGATAGAAAAGAAAGTGGGAAACAACATCCAATGAATTGGCATAGATGACCACTTCCTAAGTATAACACCACTAGCACAGACTTAGAACAGCAATCAATAAATGAGACCTCCTGAAAATGAGAAGTTTCTGTAAAGCCAGGGACAAAATCAATAAGACAAAACAATAGCTTACAAAATGGAAAAAGACTTTCACCAACTTTATAAGTGACAGAGTACTGATCTCTAAAGTATATTGAGAACTCAAGAAATGGGGTTCAAAACTAAAAAGGGAATTCTCAGCAGAAGAACTACCAATGGCTGAAAGGCACTTGAAAATGTGTTCAATGTTTTTAGCCATCTGAGAAATGCAAATCAGAACAACTTTGAGATACCACCTAACACCTGTTAAAATGTCTAAGATAAAAGACACAGATGACAGCATATGCTGGAGAGGTTACGGGTCAAGGGGAACACTTCTACTTTGCTGGTGGGAGTGTAAGCTTGTTTAGCCACTTTGGAATGCAGTATGACGGTTTCTCAGAAACTTGGAATCAATCTCCCCAAAGATCCAGCAATACCACTTTTGGACATATACCATATTGATGCACATTTGCACCCCAAAAGCATTAGCTCAACTATGTTCATAGCAGCATTATTCATAATAGAAAGAACCTGTATACAACCTACATGTCCCTCAAAATAAGAATGGATTAACCAACTGTGGTATTACACAATGGAGTACAATTCAGCAGTTAGAAATAATGATTTCCTAAAATTTTCAGGCAAATGGATGAATTTGGAGAATATCTTCATGAGCAAGCTATCAGAAACACAGAAAGAAAAGCAGAGTATGCACTCACTCATAAGTGAACTTTAAAAAAAAGCAAAGCACACCAAGCTGCAAACGACATTCACAGAACAGCTAGGGATCTGAAGCACCTTGGACTGGCACCTTGGAGCCCATTCACTCCAGAAGAATAGCTAACCCAGTCTTGATATTAGGATGAAGAAATCGGATTTGCCTAGAGTGGATGCTGAACTAATGCACCTTGGAACCTCTTGCTCTTTCTGGGGAGAATATGGGGGGATGAGAAGAAGAGAGAGTGATTGGGAGGGGTCGGGAGGAGTGAGGAGGTTGAACAAGGGGATACATGGGTAAAAAATTAACTTTATTCTATAAAAATTAAATAAAATAAACAAATTATAAACAAAAATTAAGAGGCTATGTGGGCCCATATCTTATAGCAGTGCCTGAGGGAGGGGGGGTGTGATCTTTGTTAGGTGCTCTACTGACAGTCATTGTGACACTGTCCCAGGTGAATGTCAGCATACTTGACATCATGCTGTGTTTGCTGCCATTTTGGGGTCTGTTGTGTGGCAACGTGGCATGTCAGGAATTAACCCTTCTGTCAGTTATTTTTAAAAAATGGTTTTATGGGGAGGTGGTAACAGTGAGGTAAAATTTTCTGCTGGATTTTTCAGCTCATTTTTTGTAGTCTGGGAGCTTTGGTCATGGAGAGGTGAATTTTGTTTTCTGGAGCTTGGAAAAATAATAGTTAGAGAACCTTGTCATGACACACTAAAAGGAAAAAGAGGGAGATAAAGAAGGTTTGTGAGTGGGATATGTGTAATGCTAGGGTAGGCTTTGTTTATCCTTTAAGTAAACTATGAGGTAGCTGTGTTGTCTTTCTTCCTCTAGGAGACTCCAGTGTCTAATGCATGCAAAATGAAGTTTGTGAACCCTTTCTAAATCTGGGGAAGGGAATGGATTATAGTGTTTTATAATTTGTTTACCTGCAATCCTACAGGCTTCTTTTCTTTGGCTCTGGGAGTGGGAATGGGAAAATAGTCTTTGTTTTACCTGTTATCAGTTCTACAGTGGCTCTTGTTTTTCTTGAAGTCCTCAGGGGGTGGCAACTACTGAAGGGTTGGTCTGTAGAGGAGAAGAGGAGCAAGGCAAACTACCTAGAGGACTTTGTTTATGAAATAACAATCTCGACGTCTGCTCTTGCAATCTGGAATGAAAAGCTAAGACAGGGAACAAAAAGATTTTTTTTTTTTTATCATTCTGAAGTTGGGGCAGTGTAGCTGGTCTCTTCTGGGATCTGAGGTTTCAGGGGTTGCTATCTTGAGGCAGGGGAGGGATGAAGGGTTTATGGTTAGACAGATGGATCCAAGTGGGGGTGGGGGGGAGCCTTGAAGTTTAGCAGTGCTGGGAGTTGTTAGAATTACTTTATAAGTTCCCATCCACTTTGGGGCAAGAGGGGAAGGTCAGTGACTTGAAGGAGAAAGTAGAACCTGATCCCCAATGCTATTTTGAAGTGGGCATGATGAATCAGAACACAGTTTGGGGAGTAAGCTGTTGGCAAAATCCCACAGAAGGGAATGGATGTGGTGGAGCTGGGGAGAAAACAGGTGGTCAGGGAGGGGTGAACATTTAAGCATAATTCCCAAAGAGAGAACTGGGTATCTATGATCTTAAGAAATCAGGAATTTTCAGAAATGACAGAACTCCTCCTTTGTGGTAGGAGCTGTCAGAGATGGAATTAGCTGCTTCCTGCTTATGGGAATAGCTTTGTGGCTGGGGGAAATAGTCAGACCTTAATAGGTGACCTGGGAGATAGACAACTGGACTTTGAAGGGTGAGACCCTATAACCCCTGCTAGACAAAAGTTTAAGAGGGCAGAGATGTTAGCTTGGCTATGTTGCAATGAGGGACTGCAGACAAAAATGCCATCCACATATTATATAATTTTTGATTGGGGAGAGATAGAGAGTGTAGGTCAGAAGCTAGTGTCTGACCAAATAGATATGGGCTGCCTCTTAAGCCTTGCAGTAATACAGTCCAAGTGAGTCGTTTGACAGGTTAGTGTCAGAGTCAATCCAACAAAGCAAAGATATTCTGAGTCTGAGTGCCAAGTGGGCATGATGAATCAGAACACGGTTTGGGGAGTGAGTTGTTGGCAAAATCCCACAGATGTGAATGGAGGTGGTGGAGCTGGGGAGATAGGAGGTGGTCAGGGAGGGGTGAAAATGTAGGAGATACTGAGAGAGAACTGGCCTTTTATGCAGAAGTTCAAAAGGTGAGATACTTAGAGGCTTTTTTGGAAGGGCCCTAAGCCTGAAAAGCACTAGGGTTAGCAGCTTTACCCAGTCTAGATGAAGTTCCTGTGACATTTTAACAAAAATATCTTTTATGGAATGGTTAGTTCTTTCTACCCCATCTGATGATTGTGGGTGGTAGGGAATATAAATGTGCCAGGGATATATTGAGGGCTCTAGATAATTTTTGAGAAACTTGTGAGGTATACTCGAGACCATTGTCAGATTGAAGAGAGGCAAGAATCCCAAACAGGGGAATTATTTCTCAGAGAAGAATGTTAGAGACCATCTGAGCCTTCTTATTGCCAGTTTGATATGCCTCTGCCCAACCAGAAAATGTATTCACGAGTTCTAGAAGATATTTGGCCTGTCTGACCATGGGCATTTGGGAGAAGTCTAACTGCCAGCTTGTCCCCGGAATGGCCCCCTGGCCTGGTGGGTAGGAAAAGGGATGGTAAAATATTTGGAATTAGGGTCTGACTTTTGACAGATTGTACAAAAGGCAGTGATAGATTTTAAAAATTGCAGATGTTCAGAAGTAGTTTGAAGGTAGGCTTTAACAAAGTGGCCAAAGCCTGACTGTGAGGGTAGAAAAGCTGATGTAGATAGGACAGAATCTCTCTAGTACTAGATGACTGAGTTGGCTACAATGCGTGGATTCCCTGAGGGTGAAGATGATTAGGCTTTAATAGCACCCTGAAGGGTGAATGTTCTGGCTGCCAGATCAGCTCTGTTGTTCTCCTTAGAGACAGTGGAACTACCTGTCCGATGAGACTGATAGTGGATATTTCCTATGGCTTCAGGGAGGTTGGAAGCCTTTAACAATGCCATAATATGGCTCAAATTTAAAATTGAACCTCCCTTTGTCGTGAAGAGCACACACTCCTTCCAGGTAGCAGTGTGGGACAATACAATATAAAAAGTATACTTAGAGTCTGTATAAACATTTAGAGACTGTCCCTCTGCCAGCTGGAAGGTTCATGTGGGCACTACCAACTCACCCTGTTGGCTTGTGGTATGTGAAGACAATACACCAGCCTCCATGGTCTCTGTATCTGATACTGTGGAATAGCCTACATTTTGGGCCCCCTCATGCAGAAATGAACTGCCATCTGTATACCATGTATAAGTGACCTGAGGCAATACACCCTCCCATATGTGCAAGGGGTGGGGCAATAGTTCTTCTAACATTTCAATACAAAAATGGGAGAGGGTGTATTCCTTACTAAGGCAGGGAGGAGTTTGGCAATATTCAATGGGGGGAGCAGGGCTAAAAGATGATTGTAGAATCTTCAAGTAATGCCACTTGGAGAGAAAGAACTCAGGAAGGGGGTAAGGTTTATAAGCCCTTGTAGGTAAAAAGGTGAGACAGTTTATGATGGGAAAGGACAGTAACAGGTGACCCAAAAGTTAATTTCTTTGACTCTCAGATGAAAAACTCAGCAATAGTTAGGGCACATATGCATGCTACCCATTCCTGAGTGGTAAGATGCAATCTTTTTGATAGATATGCTACTGGAGCAAAAGAGGGTCCTAGCAGGTAACCCAAGACACTAAGAGCAAAGCCTTCTTTTTCAGTCACATAAAGGAAGAAGGGATTAGTTAAATCTGGAAAATGAAGAGCTGGAGTCAGAGCAAGGCCTGCTAGAGTTTTTGAAGGGGCTTTAAAACAGGGTGCACAAAGGGTCACTGTGGGTATCCTAGAGCTGCCTCATATGGGGGCAAGCTAGGAGAGAGAAGGAGAGTATCCATTATCTTAGGAAACCATCTGTTCTCAGAAATGATAGAATCTCCTCCTTTGTGGTAGGAGCTGTCACAGATGGAATTGGGTGCTTGCTGTTTATGGGAATAGCTTTGTGGCTTGGGGTAATCATCACACCTAAATAGGTGACTTGGGAGGTAGACAAGTGGACTTTGGAAAGTGAGACCCTTTAATCCCTGCTAGACAAAAAGTTTAAGAGGGCAGAGGTGTTAGTTTGGCTATCCTGCAATGACGGACTGCAGATAAGAATATCATCCATGTTTTGTATAATTTTTGATTTGGGGAGAGATAGAGAGTATAGGTCAGAAGCTAGCATCTGACCAAATAGATGAGGGTTGTCTCTAATACTTGCAGTAATACAGTCCAAGTGAGTCGTTTGACAGGTTAGTGTCAGGGTCAGTCCAGGTGAAAGAAAAGATATTCTGAGACTGAGTGCTAAGAGGTGTAGAAAAGAAAGCATCTTTTAGTTCTAGGACAGAGAATTGAAAAGTTCCTAGAGGAATGGTAGAAGCAAAGTATAAGGATTTGGCACTACAGGATGGATAGGAACCACAGTGGAGTTAATAAGCCTCAGATCTTGAACCAGGTGATAGGTTCCATTAGGCTTTTTAACTGCAAGCATGGGGGGTTAAAAAGAGGAGAAACAGGGCAGAGTAGCTGCTTCCTTAGGAGATCAGAAATAATGGGTTTGAGTCCTCTAAGGCTTTTCAGTGACAGCGTGTACTAAGCTTGTTCTATGAACTGGGTAGGACCTTACAATTGGATCAGAATTGGCAGATGATGTCTAGCCACAAGGATTCTGTGTGTCCCACACTTGTGGGTCCACCTGTGAGAATGGAAGAGAATAAGGAGGGTTAGAACTTACAGACTGAACAGACAGCAGAAGAAGCAAGGGAACAGTTGGAGTAGCTGGCAAGGCTGAATTCAGACCAATGTGATTACTAAATGAAATGAAAGCTCCCACTTAAGCTAAAAAAAATTCTTCCCATTAGGGCTACAGGGCAGGTTGGCTAACCAAAAATGAGTGAGTGATGGAAATATCTCTAAAAATGCAACTAAGTGGTGGAGTCTGATGAGGCCAGATATGTTTACCCCCTCCCCCATGACAATGGTAAGGCTTGAAAGAGATGTGGAGCCCCAAAATTCCGGCAGAACAGAGTATGTGGCTCAAGTGTCTATCAGGAAAGTAATGAACCCCCTGATACCTGTATAAATCACTCTGGGCTCCCTTTTTGTGATGATGGTTGCCAGGTTAAGGGACCTTGGGCCCCATCAATCATCCATAGGTAGGCACAGGAGGTCAGCGGACTGATTATCACATAGACAGTGACTTCAATAGCACTTAGGGCACTGCCTGGATGGCCTCCATTAAACCAGGCACAAGCAAAACCAATGGCAAGATGGCCACACTGGAAGCATGCATCAGGATGTCTATGTATGTTCCCAGTGGGAGGTGGTAAAGGGACCAGTTGGGTGGCCTTGGCGGCAGGAGGTATTTCTCCTGGCTTGTCCTTTCATCTCTCCTGTGATACACCTTAAAAGCCAATGCTAAGACTTCTGCCTGTTGAGTCAGAAGGCCCCTGTCAAGACATCTAAGTTTAGCCTTAATGTTGGGGTAGCTCAGGATAAGGAAATGGGTCATAAGAAGTTTCCTTCCCTCCCTCCATGTTCTTAGGATCTAAATTCATGTACTATAAGAGCACATTTGTAAGGCATTCCAAAAACTGGGAAGGGTTCTCCTGTTTATCCTGTATTACCTCTTGCAACTTTTCAAAATTGACTGGCTTCAGAGAAGCTATATGCAGACTTGCCAATAAGCAGGTCACAAAATTGTCCCTGGCCCAAACTCCCCTTGGTGTGTTATAGTTCCAATGTGGTTCCACATCTGAACAGCCTTGGCTCCTGGGTCATGTGCTACATTCCTTTGATGAACCTCATCTGCATGTGTTCTGGCCTGCTCCCAAACTCACCTATGCTCTTCAGGGAGGACATTATTTGTCAGACTAGTATATACATTGTGAAAAGTGAGATCATAGGATTGAGGGATAGAATGGAATTTCTTTATAAAGTTTATATAGCTTTATAATGTTAAAACTATAAAAGTCCAATTTTTTTGCCACCTGGGAAGTTCAGACAGAGGAAATAGCGTATAAACTTTCACTATCCCACCTACTCCTACCACTTCCCACAGAAGCAGAACTGGGTCAGGATCCTTAGAAACACAAGAGAGGGTGATATGTGGAGTAAACATAGAAGCCAGGTTTGGAATTCTGGAGGGGAGGAGGTCAAAGGAGCTGTAGGAGGAGAGCGTTGAGATTTGAAAGGTGGAGTTTATTTGCACAGTCATTAGAAACATGGTAATCTTCAGGGTCTGATGAGTAGCTAAAAGAAAGTGAGCAAGAGAGCAGGAGGCCAAAAAGAGGGGGTTTGAGCTTAGATATGAAAAGGCTTGTTTATAGGAAACTATTTCCATCTGCCTGTATGCTGGCAAAAGTAAGATAGTTAGATAGCTCTCATAAAATATCACAGTCCAGTGAGTCATTTTAAATTATTATCTAAGAGGTACCCACAGTATTTCTTAGTACAATAACAAATACACTGGGTGGTGTCTAAATAACGCATAAGGCTAAGTGCGGCTTTAGAGTTTCAAGCACATATTCTGGGGAGAACGAGGGGGAAATATTTTTCGCTGGCTTATTTTCCATTATTGAGAGCTGAAGGGGGTCAGGAACTTTCTAAGCCTGGGTCATCACCCAGCTAAATGATCCCATGGGAAAATGTGACTGCACTCTCCCAGTCCATCAACTGACAGAGTGGCATGCTTGCACTATGCCCCAAATTTACGTCAAAGACCCCTAAGCTCTCATCAGTGCAAAGGGGAAGGCTACAGACAACACTTGCTGTCACAATGGCCTGTCAGCCATGCAGCCTGCATCCATGCACTATCATGAGGTGCCTACCAACAAAAGCACTCAAGATAGGTGTCAGTCTGCACCCGTGCAGAAAAGTCCATGGAGGAGAATCAATAATGGGGAAAGGCAGTAGAGAATGTCAGCAAGAAGGGACAGTAAGGACCAATTAAAGATCTTGACTGGATGTGACCTTCCACATAACTAGAGTCTTACCAGGACCCAGACAATCAATGGTCATTTCTGGGGACACTAGGTAACATTTATGCTGACTGACGGGGAAAACTTACCAATCAAATCAATGGTGGGCAAACAAGCAGCTGGGACTGGGAAAATGGAAGGTACCCCTAAGTTGAGGTCCCATTCAGGGTGCCCCATGGCCTATGTGCTCTTAGGGCTGGGAGTGGGACTGTTTGAGCCACTACATCACATGTTGGTTTTTTGAGCATGTTAAGAACCACACCACTGCGTACCATACTAGAGTCTATTAAATCCGGAAGAAGGGAGGAGGAGAAGCAGAAGAGAAAAAGAGAAAGACTTTCAAGTGTTTTCTTTTAAGAGGGCAGGTGGGCCAATATCTACATAGCCACACCTGGGGCCTTTGTTAGGTGCTCTTCCAACAGTTGTTTTTGCTGCATTCCAGGTGAATGCCAGCATACTTGACATCATGCTGGGTTTGGTGTCATCCTGGGGTCTGCTGCCTGGTAGCAGCACAGCATGTCAGGAATGCTTACAGTACCCCCAGAAAAGTTTCTCATACACCGTGTCCTATATTTTTTACACCAGAAAATTAACATTAAAGAGAAAAGTACTTGTTCAACTAAATCAGAGAAGATTGTGCCAGTCTTACTACCTGGTTCTGTTAAAAAAAAAAAGGGGGGGGGGAGGGATGTTGACACTAATGGGCTTAAGGAGCCTCAAAGAGAAGGCTGCTCTCTTTATTGAATTCATGAAAATAGAGTGAGAGGTCTACAGGGGGGCAAATAAATATATGGTAAAAAAACATATCAGTGAGGTTGGTATTTCCCTGTTGGGAATGGGCTTTGAGATGTTAGTTCATATACCAGAAACATACTGTTCAGACTGCAAGAGACTCCACAAACTGCCCATGCCACTTGACAGTCATCTCCATTTGGAAGGTTTAGATCCTTTTCATGAAGGTTCCTTAGTGATTATTTCAGAGTCAATTAGCTCCCAGTAGTTTGGGTCAGCCATATCTGTGAGTCTCCATCTCATGATCCTGATCCCTTTACTCATACTCTCCTCTCTCTCTCTTCAGCTGGATCAGGAGCTAGATATAGTGCTTAGTTATGGATCTCTGCTTCAGCCTCAATCCATTGCTGGATGAAGGTTCTATATAACAATTAGAAAAGACATTTGTTTGATTATAAAGAAAGTCCTGTTTAGGGACCCTTTCTACTATTGCTTGGAGCTCGAGCCAGGGACAGCTTGTGGGTTCTTGGAGGTGTCCTTAGCTCCATGTTTCTTTCTAACCCCACAGTGGCTCCCTCTATCAAGATATCTATTTCTTTGTTCTTTTTCTCTGTTGTTTCTCTCTCTCTCATGATTTGTTTCCACCTCCTCTTCCTCCCTCTTTATTATATCCTGATTTATTCAGAAGATTTTCTTTGTTTCCCCTACCCAGGGGCATCCTTGAATGTCTCCCTTAAGTTTCTCCTGTTATCTAGTTGTTTGGGGGTTGTGATTTGCAGTCTGGATATTCTTTGATTTATGTCTAAAGTTCACATTGAGAGAATACAGGCCATGTTTATCTTTCTGGGCCTGTATTACCTCACTGAGAATGATACTCTCCAAATCCATCTTTGTGCTTGCAAATTTGAGGATCTAATGTATTTATTGCTTAATGTTTCTCTATTGGGCCAATGTAACACAATTTTTAAAATGTATTCTTCAGTGCAGTGTCATCTAGGTTATTTCCATGTTCTGGCTATTATGAATCATGGTGCTATGAACATAATTGAGCTAATGTCCTTGGGGTAAAAAAGTGCATCATTTGGGTATATGTCCAAAAGTGGTATTGCATTTCACTGATGGCTAAGGATGTTGGACAATTCTTTAAGTATCTTTCAGCCGTTTGAAAGTCTTCAGTTAAGTATTTTCTTTTGTGTACTGAACCTCATTTATAAATTGGATTATTTGATTTTTTGGACTCCAGTTCATTGATTTCTCTATATATTTTTAAAATTAGCCCTCTGTCAGATGTAGGGTTGGTAAATAACTTTTCCCAATCTATAGGCTGTCATTTGTCTTGTTGACCATGTCCTTTGCCTAAAAAAAGTTTCTCCTTATTTGCCTTGCTTGTGAATCTGGTTTTATTCTATTTACTGCTGCAGACAATCTCTGCAAAAAGTCTATAAAAGTTTCCTTTGGGCTTTGTATTATTTTTGTGAATGATTTGATTTTCTTTCTTTTTTCTATCAATCCCAAGCATTTACTGTTGCTATGTGGCATAAATCAAGAGTATTTGAATTGCATAGGGATTGCCTTTCAATATCAGAATATTCTCCTTCCTTAAGAAATGGATCTTGGGAAACTTCTATGCTCCTTGCTCTGCTTCATTGTTCTATTATTTTAGCCTACTCCTTCCACCATGTTTTCCACTGTAAAAGTGGCCCTGGTTCCAAACAGTAGTAACCATATCTAGCCATTCCTTAGGGGTGATCCAATTGCAAGAAGACCAGAAATTCAGCATTTGTTTTACAAACGGTGAATGCATCTCATATATCACAGTCACATCTTTAACCCTTTTTTACTTCTAGTTTATCTACCAGAGTCCATTAACTTCTCTAATATCTCTATCCTCTTCTGATCTTTTAACGGTTACTGAGTATATTAGTGTTGGCTGTCTAATAAACTTAGGCTGCTTTTCTGTAGCTTTAGATGATATTGCTGAGGTCTGTTATTTATACTCTTCTGTTTGTGTTTGACTATCTTTGAGCTCCTTTTTAATAGACTTTTTATAGTTATAGCTTAGCTTGTTCACATAGAGTGAAATCAATCCTGACTATCATATTCTCAGAGTTACAAGGGGATTCATTCTGAGAGAACAGAACTCATGGGCTGAAATTCACACCCTGAGCAGCAAAGGCACTTCAGAGGAAAGAAATAAATCTTAAGTCTGTCCAAACCTTCTCCACCTATTTCTGCCTCTCAAGTACTGGTATCAAAGACATGTGCCACCATGGCTGTCTAGTTTTTAGACTCTTATGACGCTATAATTACCTGATCCCAAGCCAGATAAAGACATGTTAATCAAATTACATAAGTTGTAATTTTATTTACTACAATTAGTATTATTTGCCATTTCACTCTAAAAAATTTTTATCATACGGGGCTGGAGAGATAGCTCAGTGATTAAGAGCACCGTCTGCTCTTCCAGAGGACCCGGGTTCGATTCCCAGCACACACATGGCAGCTAACAACTGTCTGTAGTTCCAGTTCCAGGCAAATACCAAGGCAAATAAATAAATAAAAAAAAATTTATCATACACATCTTATCCCCTACCAAACAATTCTGTTGTAGAGTTCCAACTAGTAAATGTCTCTCTCATGTTCTTTTCTGTTCATTTTTTCTGGCATCACTAAGAATAACCAGAGCTACCTGTGAGACTCTGTGTTTGGAGTTATGTGTCTGATTATTCCACAGAGGAAACATATCTAAAGACAGTGATTCCTCTTCTTCTAAAATCTATCCATTGCCACAGCTTAGAAGTAAAGGGTGGGGCCCTGTGAGCTTCTTCCTTTCCTAGACTGCTTTTGGCTAGGGCTGGTTTTGAGTGAGGCCAGTGCAGGTAAGTACATCTGCTCTGAGTTACTGACTTTAATAGTTATGTAGAATCTGGAGAATGGCAGGTCATGCTCATTTTTACTCTTCTTATTTCCTTCTTAGCTTCTCTTCCTCAATATTCTCAGATCCACAGGCTTGGTGTAACTGACTTGTTTAGGTCTATGCTATATACATTGCTTATTTTCTGCATTTTAGCATTTAGGCTATTAATGGGCTGAATGACCACTGATTTCCCAAGTCACCAATTTCCTTCAACGTCCTGAGTTTCTGAAATGTCTCGTCCCAAGTCAATATACCTAATGGTTTAATTCTGGATATTTGACTGGCAGTAATGGAGGTCGTTTGGGAAGAATAAAAAAATGGCTTTTTTAAAGTCACTTCATTTACATAATGATGGAAATGATTATCCAGCTTCCTTGGAGACCTCTCCATAGTAAGTTACTGTGTCTAAAATTTAGAATATTTACACAGCTCCTGCTGAGGGAATTTGCACGGCTCCTCACCACAACCTTGAACTGAGCTAACCAACTACAGGGGTCTCTGAAGGGCAGATTCAGACCCTGCCAGGAGGTGAGGAGGGGTCACCAGGCCTCAGCACCTATATCCCGGCCTAGGAGGGAGAGTTGAGCTCCCATAGCTTCAGGTTTCGCTCCTGGAACCAAGTGCTGTCTGCAGAGTCCCAGCACACTCTGGAGCAGGGGCAGGTAAACTCTGCCTGTCACCACACCCACAGCTCATTCTGAGGGAATTTGCATGGCTACCCACCACAACCTCGAACTGAGCGAACCAACAACTGCAGGGGTCTCTGAAAGACAGACTCAGACCATGCCCAGAGAGGTGACAGAAGGCATACAAACCCGAGTGCCACAACTGAACAGGAGCCATCTAATTGTGAACCACTGAAGCCATGGGCAAACGTCAGTGCAAAAAATTACATAATAATACACAGGACAACATGGTAACTCCAGAAGAGAGGGGTGATCTTACAAATACAAGACCTAAACTGAACAATGAAGAGGAAACAGAAGGAAGCAACACCAAAAATTCCTTTTTGATGATCATCGAAGCTCTAAAAGAAGATATGAAAAAAAAAGCCTTAAAGAAATAGAAGAAAATACAAACAAAAAATTGGAAGAGATGAACAAATCTATGAAAGAAACATGCCAGGAACTAAAAGCTGAAATAAAAGCTGAAATGGAAGCAATAAAAAAAGGCACAAAATGAGGAAAAGATGGAAATAGAAAACATGAAGAAAAAAGCTGGAACCACAGATACAAGCATAATAAACAGAGTTCAAGAGATGGAAGATAGAATCTCTAAAGTGGAAGACTCAGTAGCTCAAATAGATATATCAGTCAAAGAAAATAGTAAAACTAAAAAAGCCATAACTCAAAATGTTCAGGAAATCTGGGACACCATGAAAAGACCTAATTTGGGAATAATAGGAATAGAAGAAGGAGAAGAATACCAGCTCAAAGGCACAGATAATGTTTTCAATAAAATCATAGAAGAAAACTT